>SJYC01009056.1:0-29165 GCA_006408675.1 Madoqua kirkii
TTTCACTTTTCACTTTCATGCATTGGAGAAGGAAATGGCAACCCACTCCAATGTTCTTGCCTGGAGAATCCCAGGTATGAGGGAGCCTGGTGGGCTGCGGTCTGTGGGGTTGCACAGAGTTGGACATGACTGAAGTGACTTAGCAGCAGCAGCAGCAGCAAAATTAGAGAATAACTACCTATCCTTCTAACTAGTTTGAATCGTATTTATGACATGTTCCTAATTTTGTAATGTAGCCAGTTCAAAGTGTCTCTGAGTAATGAACTAAAGTTGTGTTCATAGCATTCTTTTTTTATTAAAAGTATTTATTTTAATTGGACACATAACTTTACAATATTGTATTGGTTTTGCCGTACATCAACATGAATCCGCCACGGATGTACACATGTTCCCCATCCTGAACGCTCCTCCCACCTCCCTCTCCATACCATCCCTCTGGATCTTTTTAACATGAGGTTTATAAACAATTTATAGTGATTATGACTTTTTCATTTTAGTTCTTCTGTCTTTTACAAATTTCAGATTGCATTATAAATGATACAAAAATTATAAGATATTTAAAGTGTATATTGTGATGATTTGATATGTGTTGTGAAAAGCTTCCTGTTGGGTTAATTAACATATCTATCACCTCACATGTTTTATTCATTTATTTTTTGGTGGGAACATTTACTTTCTTCTCCTTGGCAAATTTTGATTATACTAGACAGTGTTCTCAACTAGTCACTTATTTTCAGACTTATTCACTGATGGTTGAAATTTTGTACCCTTTTGCCACCTCTACGTGAAGCTCTTAGTCACTTAGTCTTGTCCAACTCTGTGTGACCCTTTGGACTGTAGCCCACCAGGCTCCTCTGTCCATGGGATTTTTCAGGCAAGAAATACTGGAGTGGGTTGCCATTTTCCTCTTCCAGGGGAATCTTCCTGACCCAGGGATTAAACCAATGTCTCCTCTGTCTCCTGCATTTATGGGCAGATTCTTTACTATTTAGTCTGAGAATATGTGGCAGTTGAAACAGTTTTAAAATGTTTCCTAGTATTCATTCATGTGTCAGTTGTAGTTGTGTCAGACTCTTTGTGACCCCATGGACTGCAGTTTGCCAGGCTCCTCTGTCGATGGAATTTCTCAGTCAAGAATACTGGAATGGGTTGCCATTGCCTTTTCCAGGGGATCTTCCCAACATGGGGATCACACCGCATCTCCTGCCCTAGCAGGTGGGCTCTTTACTGCTGAATTACCAGGGAAGTCCACTTGTTCATTTCTCTACCCCTAGAACAGGTTTACTGTAGACTTACAGAAGTCTTTCAAGACTGAAAGTTCTTGTGAGTATGTAACAATAACATACTAAGAAAGTCCAGAACACTTGAATCAATGCACTAAGTCACCCATTTACACCAAAAGAAAAGATCAGTTTCTGGACACTGTCTTCCTGAGAAAGTCTATCAGGGGGGAAAAAGGGGGTGGGGGTGGGGAAGAATGAGATAGGCAAATTACTGCTACAAGTAATAGAATTTCTAGACTCAGTAAATTGTTTTAAATGAGCTTTAACCATGAGAAAAAATGTAGAAGTCAACAGTCCCAATTAAAAAAGAACAAAAATTTTAAATAAAAAAAAGTAACTTACATTTTGAACTTACAGAAACAACTGCTACAAATATCTGGGTGTCAAGGCATAAGTAATCATTTCCTGCTTAAGTATTTCAAATTGTGATGCTATTGAGTGAAATTGTGTTTGATTTGTTTATATGCAATTTTATTGAACTTTGCGAAACTACTCAGGATGTTTACATGGTCTTAACTTTAAAAGGGAAAAATAAATCTGTGCTTGTCTGTTTTTATGTCTGAAATCACCCATCCTAATTATATACAAACTTATTTACTGGAGGAACAATAAGGTTATGTTGTGTCCCACAAGATCCGTCCCTATTAACAATGAGTGAAAATCTTGGGCTGCCTTAACTCAGTCGTGGTAGACCAGCTCTGGGTGTGACATCTGTCATAGGTGCCCAGCGTGGTCAGCCATTCCCATCACAATCACTGTAACCATGCATGGTAGCCACTCTCCCTCCTCTCGTGGATACTGGATTTCTTTCTCCTTGTTGAGTCCTAATGGAATTTAGCCGTGAAAGACCCCAGACACCTGTGCTGCTACTTATTGTCCTCACTCTCCGATTTGACAGTTCCCTGGGCATGTGTTGGAGGCTGTGATTCTTTCTGATGGCTCCAAATGGAAAATCCTAAAGGCCAAATCTTTGTCATCTGAGTCTCTGAAATGCTATGATGCAATGCAAATTTCCCCCAGCCTTTTTTGTCTTTGGAAACTGCAGTCCCCTTTCTAAGTGCTGGATATCTAGATTTTCTGGATTTTGAGTGTTTAAATGTGCCCATGTTTTACAGTTTTACAGTATGTTTCCTACTTGATTCTCTAATTAAGAACCAGTATTCTACTTCTTGTTGTAGAGGAGGGCCTCTGAATGCTTTATGCACCTTAAGTGGAGTATAGTTTCTTTACAATGTTGTGTTGGTTTCTGTTGTACAACAAAGAAGTCAGCTATATGTATACGTATGTCCCCTTCCTCTTGGATTTCTATCCCACTGCCCCAGCCCGCCCCAGCCCTAAGCCTGAGCTCCCTGTGCGCTACAGCAGCTTCCCACTAGCTCTGTATTTCACACATGGAAGTGGACATCTGTCAGAGTCACTCTCTCAATGCATCCCACTCTCCCCTTCCCCTCCTGTGGCCACAAGTCCATTCTCTACGTCTATGTCCCTAGTACTGCTCTGCAAATAGGTCTTCTGTAACATTTTTCTAGGTCCCATATATGTGTTAGTATATGATATTTGCTTTTCTCTTTCTGACTTACTTCACTCTGGATGACAGACTCTAGGTTCATCCACATCACTACAAATGATCCAATTTCATCCCTTTTATTGGCTGAGTATTTTCATTGGTTATTTTAAAAAAATTAAAAGTTGAACACTGAAGAATTGATGCTTTTGAACTATGGTGCTAGAAAAGACTCTTGAGAGTCCCTTGGACTGCAAAGGAGACCAAATCAGTCAATCCTAAAGGAAATCAGTCCAAAATATTCACTGGGAGGACTGATGCTGAAGCTGAAACTCCAATACTTTGGCCACATTATGTGAAGAACTGACTCATTAGAAAAGACCCTGATGCTGGGAAAGATAGAAGGCAGGAGGAGAAGGGGACGATGGAGGATGTGATGGTTGTACGGCATAACTGACTCAATGAACATGAGTTTGAACAAGCTCTGGGGGTGGGTGATAGACAGGGAAGCCTGGCATGCTGGAGTCCATGAAGGTAGAAAGAGTGGACAAGACTGAATGACTGAACTGAAAAAAAAAAAAAAAAAAGTAAACTCTATCCAGATTGTCTTTCCTTCCCAATGCAAATGAATGGAATTTCTAAGAAGGAAACTTAAAATCAGATAGATCTCCAGCACTAACAGGTAATACTCCCTGGGTGAGATATCTAACTTTTAAACATCTCAAGCTTCCCTATCTAAAAGCACACAGCAGCTTGTAATCTGAAGATGTTTCATGAGAGTAAATGAGTTAGTGAAACACTGTATATCATCAGACTTGGCATATAGCAATTATTATTTTTATAACTAATGATAGAAATAATCTATATATTGACTGGAAATACATGGCAGAGAAATCCCAAGGAAGAGGGTTTTTTTTTTAAATATATAAATAAGAGCTACAATGTTTCTATAGTAGATACAAAAAGATTAAGAAAACTCTGATATTCCATAAACCTATAGCTTGGAATGGAGAAGGCAATGGCACCCCACTCCAGTACTTTTGCCTGGAAAATTCCATGGATGGAGGAGCCTAGTGGGCTGCAGTCCATGGGGTTGCAAGAGTTGGACATGACTGAGCGACTTCACTTTCACTTTTCACTTTCATGCATTGGAGAAGGAAATGGCAAACCACTCCAGTGTTCTTGCCTGGAGAATCCGAGGGATGGGGGAGTCTGGTGGGCTGCTGTCTATGGGGTCACACATTGGGGAGTCTGGTGGGCTGCTGTCTATGGGGTCACACAGAATTGGACAAGACTGAAGCGACTTAGCAGCAGCAGCAGCAGCAGCAGCAGCAGCAGCATAGCTTGGAAACAGATTGTGTAGAAACAAAGGATTTCTTTTTTTGGTATCAAAAGGTAACTAATCCATTTAGCCTGAAAAATGTAAAAATATTTTTCTTTTTGATAGTATTTCCTATTATTAGGTACGTAATCTGTGTCATGGGCTTCCTTTGGCGGCTCAGTGGTAAAGAATCTGCTTGCCAATGCAGGAGACACAATTTTTATCCCTGAGTCAGGAAGATCCCCCAGAGTAGGAAATGGCAACCCACTCCAGTGTTCTTTCCTGGGAAACCCTATGGACAGAAGAGCCTAGCAGGCTACATTCCATGGGGTAGCAAAAGAGTCAGACATGATTTAGTGACTGAACAAGACCCGAAATTAGATTACACGTTCAAATAAAGATATTTCTTAAGAAGCTATGATCATCCATTTATATTTTACTTTTAATACTATGTGTTAAATTTTAAGCCTTTAGAAGTGTAGATAAAGCATGAATAATGGGGTCAGAAGAATTAAGATAACATTCTCCTCTCCAATTTACATAAGCTTCCTAAGACTTCCGAATCTTATTTTCTCAGAAGTTACTTTTTTCCCCCTCTGGATGACATTTTCTGTGTGTATTGTCCCAATAGCTTCTCCAAGTGAAAATAGAAATCTCAAGAGGAATGCCTGGATGATTTATAGGTATCACCACACCTCTGGTTTAAAAATATCACTTTCTTTGATATACCACTTAGGAGTATTTTATCGCTTTCTAACTTGTCAGGAAATTGTTGGAGTTTGACTCTTATTATGATTGTATACTCATGTGAGAACTTATCGATCATCATAAGAAGAAATCACAACATAAATTGAGCAAAAAGCAATCTTAAATCTGTCATTCAGGATTCAAAACACAAAGAATAAAATCTCTTTTTCTGAAATCATTTGCAGGGCTTCCTTCTCCAATGACATTGTTCTTACCTCTCCAGTCCTCTGCTTTCCTCTTACCTGGGAGAGAGAAAGCAGGCTCCAAGCACACAGTAGTTTTTTAGAAAAGGAGAATCTGTGTGGTGAGTTGTAGCTGTCTTGAATAGCAAGTTCACCCAAAGCCCTAAATTCTGTTCTTAGCTCTGGTGAAGAATTGCTGTTCATGAATACAAGTGATCCTGCACAATCAACTATCCTCAGCTGTGTCTTAAGATAATAATACATTTTTGTCTATTCACAGATTTTATGGGGGCCAATGAGATGATATGTAAAAATGTACAAAATTTGAAAATCCCATACTGACAGAAATATCTCCTCTTAGCCTCTAATCTGAGAAGTAAATTAGACTTTCAAAAATTTTATGTAATACAAGAGAATAAATAAAATTTATAAAATGTTCATATGAGTAAATTATTTTCTTAGTTTTACTTACCCATCTCATTTGCTTCTAATATATCAGTTTAAAGTTTTGACTGCAGAAATGGGAATATTACATGAATGTGTATTTAGCTGTTTTAGAGTACAATGGTTAGTTCCAAATTTTGCTGCTTGTACACCATGAAAGTGGTCAAGGCATTGGTTCCATTTCTGAGACAGAAGTGTCTATTAGATGCTCATCAAAAAAAAAAATCTGCATACATGCTCGTACACACACATTACAGATTTACTGTTATGAAGGATTTGTAGACACAATTTACAAATAATAATACAATATGTAACACTTCTATTGTAAATTCCATACAGTTGATTATCATAGAATGTTTTAATTAATTTTGTGATATATTATATCCATAGCCAGCCTATGGCTTCAATTGACAGATGAGTGTTGTTCTGACAAAAATTCTGTGTGATGCTTTTGTTTCATTTGACAGTAAGAAAAAACTAAATAAAATTCTATGTTAGAAAGGCATGTATTCATCAATCTTCAGTGATGAATCATTTTTTTTAGTAAATTGAATAATAGTTTTCAAATACTGGAAGAATATAACTTCAAGTTTTAAATTTTACTTAAACTATACGGCTACAGACAAAGCACACTTTTATATTTAATCTCCATTATTAATATTTTCTCTGCAATCTTAAACCTAACAATCAAAGAGACAATAAACTCTAATTGGTAGCATTTGTTGATTTCAATGGTATATTCTCACCATGACTGAGATCAAGCTACCAATGTGACCTCATTAAATACAGAGTTGAGAAAAGAGGTAAAGTAGAAAACACCATTATATAGTATTTCTGATATACATGTATAGTAGACGTTAATAAACTCAAGAGCTTAGGTAACAATACAACATAATAAAATTGCATAATACAATTATTGCAAAAATTTAAGAATAATGAGCTGTGTTTATTTGTTTTAATATAACTTATTTGTGACTTTGTATAAATTAACTCCTTAATAAAGCCTGTGATTTAAATCTAGCCACCATATTCCTGAAGCTACAAGTGCTGGCTCCCACAAACCAGCACAAATCAGATCCAACCTGTTGGTCCCAGTTGTGATTTCATAACAACCTAAAACAATCAAAGTGGAAAATGGTTGAAGCTAATAACACTTCCTGGTTCACTGCTATATCTAATCTCCATTGGAGATTAGATTCTTATAATGCTTCTTGGATCTTTTATTGACACAATTACACAGTCACTGTAGTTATCATACAGAAGTTGACATCTTGAGATCACATCATATTCAAAGAAGGGTATAGCTTGGCAATATCTTGAATATCAGTTTGTGGATAATTTCTGCTACAAAGATAAACTTTCTCAAAGTTGGCAAGGAAAACTCTTCCTCTAAAATTTTAGGTTCTTTTTGCTGCTCCATTAATTAGATCGATGTGAAACAGATTAACAGGAGAAAAATAAATTTAACTACAAGCATACTGGGGTTCCAGAGATTTAAGACCCAAGGGCAAGTTGAGTAGTCGAGGCTAATGAATCTTGAGTTAAGGAGTGGAGTAGGAGCCAGGGACTTTCCACGGTGGCTGCAATTGCTGGTGACTGTAACACCCTTGTTTACTGACATGGCAGAAATGTCTATTTCTCACTTCTTAAAGAAAAAGAATGGCAAGGAGACCAACTGATTGTCTGAGGAGGCTTTACAAATAGCTGAGGAAATGAGAAGTAAAAGGCAAGGATGGAAGGAAAAGATAACCCAAAAGAATGAAGAATTCCAGAGAATAGCAAGGAGAGATAAGGAAGTCATCTTAACCAAACAGTGAAAAGAAATATAGAAAAATAATAGAAAGATAAAGGACAGAAGTGATATGGACCTAACAGAAGCAGAAGAAATTAAGAAGAGGTGGCAAGAATATACAGAAAAACTATACAGAAAGGTCTTAATGATCAGGATATCCATGACTAGTGTGCCCACTCAACTAGAGCTGAACATCCTGGGGTGTGAAGTCAAATGGACCTTCAGAAGCATTATTATAAACAAAGGTAGTGGAAGTGATGAAGTTCCAGTTGAGCTATTTAAAATTCTAAAAGATGATGCTGTTAAAGTGCTGCACTCAATATGCCAGCAAATCTGGAAACATCAGCAGTGTCCATAGGACTGGAAAAAGTCAGTTTTCATTTCAATTGCAAAGAAAGGCAATGCCAAACAAAGTTAAAACTTACCATACAAATTCATTCATTTCACATGTGAGTAAGGTAATGCTCAAAATCCTTCAAGCTAGGTTTCAGCAGTACATGAACTAAGGACTTCCAAATGTAAAAGCTGGGATTAGAAAAGGCAGAGAAACCACAAGCCAAACTATCAATATTTGCTGGATCATGGATCATGGAGTTCCAGGAAAACATCTACTTGTACTTCATCAACTATGCTAAAGCCTTTAACTGTGTGGATCATGACATACTGTGGATAGTTTTTAAGAGACAAAAATAGCAGACCACCTTACCTGTCTCCTGAGAGACCTGAATGTGGGTCAAGAAGCAACATTTAGAACCTTACATGGAACAACAGACTGGTTCAAAATTTGGAAAGGAGACCATTAAGGCTGTGTATATATATATATATATATATATATCTATATATATAGATATAGAGAGAGAGTCACTGTGCTTATTTAATTTATAAACAGAGTACATCATGCAAAATGCTGGGCTGGATGAATCACAACCTGAAATCAAAATTGCTGGGAGAAATATCAACAACCTCAGATATACAGATGATAACCACCCTGATGGCAGAAAATGAAGAGGATCTGAAGAGCCTTTTAATGAGGGTTGAGGAGGAGAGTGAAAAAGCTGGCTTAAAACTCAACATTCAAAAAACAAAGAATGTGCCATCCAGTGTCATTACTTCACGGCAAGTAGAAGGGGAAAATTGGAAGCAGTGACAGATTTCTTTTGCCTGAGGCTCCAAAATCACTGCAGATGATGAATGTAGCCATGAAATTTAAAGATGCTCCCTCCTTGGAAGGAAAGCTGTGACAAACCTAGACCATGTATTATTAAAAAGCAGACATCACATTGCTGACAAAGTTCTGTATAGTCAAAGCTATGGTTTTTCCATAGTCATGTATGGATGTGAGAGTTGGACCATAAAGAAACCTAAGATCAAAAAATTGATGCTTTTGAATTGTGGTTCTGGAGAAAACTATTGAGAGTTCCTTGGACTGCAAGGAGAGCAAACCAGTCAATTCTGAAGGAGATCAGTCCTGAATATTCATAGAAAGGACTGATGCTCAAGCTGAAACTCCAATATTTTGGCCACCAGATGTGAAAAGCCAACTTTTTGGAAAAGACACTGATGCTAGAAAAGATGGAAGGCAAGAGGACAAGAGTATATAGCTTTCTATAAAGAAAGCTGAGCACCAAAGAATTGATGCTTTTGAACTGTGGTGTTGGAGAAGACACTTGAGAGTCCCATGGATTACAAGGAGATCCAATCAGCCCATTCTAAAGGAAATCAGTCCTGAATATTCATAGGAAGGACTGATGCTAAAGCTGAAACTCCAATACTTTGGCCACCTGAGGCGAAGAAGTAACTCATTTGAAAAGACCCTGATGCTGGGAGAGATTGAAGGCAGGAGGAGAAGGGCATGACAGAGAATGTGATGGTTGAATGGCATCATGAACTCAACGGACATGAGTTTGAGTAGGGTCCAGGAGTTGGTGATGGACAGGGAAGCCTGGCGTGCTGCAGTCCATGGGGTCACAAGGAGTTGGACACAACTGAGCAACTGAACTGAACTGAACTGAACTGAAGAGGAGAAGGAAGTAACAGAGGATGAAATGGTTAGATGGCATAATCAATTCAATGAACATAAATTTGAATCTACTTTGGAGATTGTGGAAGATACAGGGATCTGGGGTGCTACACTCCATGGGGTCACAAAGAATTAGATATGACTTAGCAAATGAGCAGCAACAAAAAATGCTAGAACAATACTTAGACCTAGGAATACCCCAGTGTAACCCTTTGATAAATATATGGCTCAGGGGTTGATTCAGGCAAAGGCTAAATAAATAAATAAAAGAAATGATAAAAATGATGTGAATCTATTCTTTGTGGTGAAAGAGTAAGTCGTTTCTTGGCCCTAATTGCCTGCACTGGTGTAGACTTAGAATGCTTTTTATTTCTTTGTGAAATTTTAAAATACCAGATTTCCAAATAGATAGGGTAATGGGTGTTATATGACTCTAGTCTTGTAGCTGGTATCATCAGGAAACTGTGAAAACAGATTTTAATGGTTTTTTTTTTCCTTGAACCTAATTTACTTGCACACTTAATACATACAAGACTAAGATGAGTGATGTTTAGGACTAAATAATTCACTGCTTGTATAACAGTCTGTTTCAGAGTTATGAGCCCTTCTTTTGCTCTCCAATACAAAATGTCCCCAAACAAGGTATGACTGTGAAATGCCACATAGTCCATAAAGTTTTTATTAACAGAATGCCAAGAGGGAGATGTTCTGGCTAACTCTAAAACAGTGATTCTTCAACTACTGTTGGTCAGAATTCCCAGTGAGTCTTTTAAAGACTTGGATTCTTTCACCAGAAAAACACATATCTCTATTAACAAACAATTTTGTGTGAATTACAGGGCATTTTACAGTCTACAGATTAAAAAAGCAATGCTGCAGAGACACTCAGCTTGGGCAAGCCTTGGCAAATAAAATTAACAAGTATTAAGCCAAGGGAGGGTTAATTAACCCCTGGTTAAGACAAGAACTCTGCAGTCCCACAAATAAACGTATTCCTGCTTAGTGAACAACAACGTGGGAGTGCATATGAAAACAAGGACAAGCACAATTCATGAACTCATCTCTCCACGAGACTTTTGTCCCCTGTCCTTAGACTTCAGTAAGGGTGGAATGAGCTGCAAAGGTTTCAGTGCAGAGCAGAGATGACTCCTGATTGATTTCGAGAAAAATAGGAGACATAGATTTTCTCACCTAAACTTTCTCTTTTACAACATGTATAAGAAATAAATTAAAATTGTGCTCAGAAAGCACATTTGATGCCCCAGTGCCAGGAGAATTGCATTTTGTTTCTGTGGTTTATGTTCTCCCCTGAACATTTCAATATAAATAAAGCTTTGTATTGCGAAGTAGGGCAATACATGATTATTTTATAGTGAAGTCTAGAGTAAGCTTGCCTGGAAAATCCCATGTTTGGAGGAGCCTGACAGGCTGGAAAATACCACAGATGGAGGAACCTGGTAGGCTGCCATCCATGGGATCACTAAGAGTCAGACACAACTGAGTGATTTCACTTTCACTTTTCACTTTCATACATTGGAGAAGAAAATGGCAACCCACTCCAGTGTTCTTGCCTGAAGAATCCCAGAGACAGGGGAGCCTGGTGGGCTGCTGTCTATGGTGTTGCACAGAGTCGGACATGACTGAAATGACTTAGCAGCAGCAGCAGCAGCAGAGTAAGCTTATCATGTGAGCTTGTATGCTTTCACTGTGGCCTTACTCTTTTTTTTATTATTTTCAGAATGAACATCATGGAAGCGTCTGGTAAGAAACCTAACCCCGAAATAGTCAATACATAATGTTCAAGTAAGATACATGGTCATGTCTACCCTCTAAGTTAAGTAAATATATATATATATATATAAAATGCTGCACCAAGAGGCCACATACTCAACAAATACATGCTAGAAATGTTTTAAAGATTTTTGAATTGTTAACTAAAGTGTGCTATTTTGATAATTTTAAGTCTTTACAATATATGTTTACAATGGTCACAGAACTGATAATCAGTTCAGTCACTCAGTCATGTCCGAGTCTTTGCGACCCCATGAATCGCAGCACGTCAGGCCTCCCTGTCCATCATCATCTCCCGGAGTTCACTTAGACTCATGTTCATCGAGTCAGTGATGCCATCCAGCCATCTCATCCTCTGTCGTCGCCTTCTCCTCCTGCCCCCAATCCTTCCCAGCATCAGTCTTTTCCAGTGAGTCAACTCTTCGCATGAGGTGGCCAAAGTACTGGAGTTTCAGCTTTAGCATCATTCCTTCCAAAGAAATCCCAGAGCCGATCTCATTTAGAATGAACTAATAATAAGAGATGGAATTTCTTCTTCTTTTTTTTTTGCTTTGATAATTCACATTTACTTATTTATTTTTAATACTTTATTTTACGTTACAGTACTGTATTGGTTTTGCCATACATTGACATGAATCAGCCACAGGTGTACACGATCTCCCTTCTTCTAAAAAATTTTGAAATACAAGTTTTCATTCTTACATTTAGGTTGATTTTTATTTGTTCCTGCTGTTCAGTCTCTAAGTTGTATCTGACTCTTTGCCACCCAACAGACTGCAGACTCCCTTCATTATCTCCCAGAGTTTGCTCACACTCACGTACATTGAGTTAGTGATGCTATTGAACCATCTCATCCTCTGTTTCCCCTGCTCCTCCTGCCCTTAATCTTTCCCAACATCAAGGTCTTTACGAATGTATAGTATATAAACTTAATATATATTATGTAAATATTATGTGAATATTATATATAAATATGATGTGTACATATTTATTTTCAACTTTCTTGCACATAAAGGTATTGGATAATCAGGGCACTTTGGAAGATAAGTAGGCCAAATGATGCAACTTTGCCTTAAATATCCTAAAAATGCATTTTTTTCTTTGTATGTGATCCGGGTACTTTTATATATTTTTTTTTTTACTTTATTTTACTTTACAATACTGTATTGGTTTTGCATTACATCAACATGAGTCCGCCATGGGTGTACACATGTTCCTAATCCTGAACCCCCCTCCCAACTCCCTCCCCATACCATCTCTCTGGGTCATCCCAGTGCACCAGCCCCAAGCATCCTGTATCCTGCATCGAACCTAGACTGGTGATTCATTTCTTACATGATATTATACATATTTCAATGCCATTTTCCCAAATCATCCCACCCTCTCCCTCTCCCACAGAGTCCAAAACAAGCCCAAGTAATATATCTTTTCACTATTGTTAGAATAGAATTTTTTGAAAGCTGCTGCTGCTGCTAAGTCGATCCAGTCATGTCGAACTCTGGGCGACCCCATAGACGGCAGCCCACCAAGCTCCCCAGTCCCTGGGATCCTCCAGGCAAGAATACTGGAGTGGGTTGCCATTGTCTTCTCTGTTATGAAAGCTAGATGTATGCTAATTATCCCTCAATAAAACTGGGGGAAAGAAAAACAGGCTTCAAAAATAACAGAGGGAATGGCCAGAAACTTGGGGAGGTAATGGACATGTCCATGGCCCTGGTGGCTGGTGTCATAGGTGTATTCTTATCCCAAACTCATCAAACTATATACTTTAAATATGAACAGCTTTTTACATGTTGATTATACCTTAATAAAATGTTTTTTAATGAAAAATAAGTCTGTATAACAAACCCTTTTGTATTTAAGTATATATCCTAATGATTCTATTTATTAAAATCTGATTGATAGACTAAACATCTTATCAGCATCAGAACTTCTTATGTTGTTTTAGTTTTAAATGATTGTTCCATATGTAAATAATGTTTATGTTTGCAATATCATTGTCCTAGTAGTAATTATTTATGGCAGAGTTCCCAGCCTCTGGGATCTAATTCTTGATGAACTGAGGAGGAGCTGATATAATAATAATAGAAATAAAATAAATAATAACTGTCCTGTGTTTGAATCATCTGTAAACCATCCCCTGCCACTTCTGTCTGTGGAAAAATTGTTTTCCATAAAACTGATCCCTGGTGCCAAAATGGTTGGGGGACTGCTTCTTTATGGTTATCTTGTTGGGTGCATTTTATTTGCAGAAGTATGAACAAGTAAATTGCTAAACATTTTCCTTGAAATCTCTAATTTAGAGATGGATTAAAATTGCATTTCAACAAGCAAAGTCTAATGGCCTGCCTATTTAAATTTAGCAAAACTAACTGTGAAAAGTAAACACTTTCCACTTTCCAAAAAATAAAAGTTCAAAAGATGGAATATGAGCCAACCCATAATAACCAAGTTCAGTCTTTCCATGAAAAGATACATATTTTTATATGAACTCAATTCTAAGTTTTATCTCCAATTCTTCATCTGTTGGGAAAAATCCGTAACTAGAAACATATGTCAGCATGTGAGCAAACAAGTAATCATCAGCCAAACCAGAGAAACATCAGCCAAACTGTTTCAAATTAGTCTGAGAGGAAAGGATGAGCACCAGTTAACTCTCTACCTAAGCATTAGGATTAGAATAAACTGGTTACAATGTGTGGAGGATAGAAGAATAGCCTTCTAAGTGTCCACATCTGTCCCCAAAACTCATGAATGTCATGTTACACGACAAGAGGAGATTAGAGCTACAGTTGGAATTGAAATTGCTAATCAATTGATTCTAAGAGGAGGAAATTTTCATGTATAATGTGGGTAGGCTCAATATAACACAAGGATCTTGTAATAGAAAGAGTGAAACAGAAGAGTCTGAATCAGAGATAGAATCAAAAGACCTGATCATTCACTGATGGCTTTAAGGACAGAAGGGACACACAGGCCAAGGAATGTGGACAGGTTCTAGGAACTGGGATAACAAAGAAGAGATTCCCTTTGAGAGCCTCCTAAAGGAACACCACCTTACTTGTAGCTTGATTGTAGCCATGAGACTCATTTCAAACTTCTGATCTCCAGAACTGTAAAGTAATAAATTTGTATTGTTTTAAATCATTGAGTTACTGGTAACTTTTTACAAGAGCAATAGGAATCCAATACACAGGGCATCAAAACAAAATGAATTATTGAAGTCGGTAGCTTTGAGAGAAAAATGCACTCACATCAACTCTCTCCATCCTACTAAAAATGAGTGGGGGAAATAGGAATAAATATGCAGCTATACAAAATTCACATAAAGGGAAATATACCCATAATGAGAAAATCATTAGGAAATGTTGTTTTCCCAGGTTTCTAACTTTTATAAAGAAAAAAGAATTAAAAGAGAAAGAAAAGAGAATTAACTGAACATATGCAACACTAGCTAACTTACATCTCGGTGCACCCCACTACATTATATCTTTTGATTATGCAGAGTTTATTTCAGCTCAATGTAGATTAAATTGAATAGTGACATTCCCAACTGGACTACCAGATGGAATCACATTTTTAATTAACTTTTCAACCAGCATACAGATGTGCTTCTTGTGATAATTATCAAGAAATCATTTGCAAAATGAGAAGCCCTGGTGGCAGGTTGTAGCTTATAATGATTGATCACATCATGAGATCATTAACCTTAAAATACTTTTAATCATTTATTGACCGAATGAAGAAAAAGGTTATAAACCATTATTGAATATATCTAAAACACATTATCATGTACCTTTTGGGAGATTAAACTAAAGGAAATATTTGTATGATAAAATGATGATCCATGAATATATATTATATCATTAATTTTCCAGAAAGTCACATGGTTTCTGAAATTATGCTTCCATACATTAGTGAAAACACACACCACCAGAAAAAGAACCTACCCGTTTCCATCTTTTGTTCTTCACCACCATTAAGTAATTGCAACTTGTATTTGATACTTTAATAATAATAAAGCCTCTACCTTTCTACTTTACATTTTGAAAATGATTACCAACTTAAATAGAAAAAAACTAAGTGAATATAAATGAAACATAGAAGATAATTCAAAAGTATAGAAAAGATGAAAGTTTTACATGTACAGCTTATTTGATTTGATGCTTACTTCAGTTATTTTCAAACTGTAAATAGTAACTCTAGTAACTGCTGCTGCTGCTGAGTCACTTCAATCGTGTCCAACTCTATGCAACCCTGTAAACAGCAGCCCACCAGGCTCCCCGTCCCTGGGATTCTCCAGGCAAAAACACTGGAGTGGGTTGCCATTTCCTTCTCCAAAGTGCGAAAGTGAAAAGTGAAAGTGAAGTTGCTCAGTCGTGTCTGACTCTTAGCTCAACTCACAGCCCTCTCATCGGACATTTTTATTTCAGTTCATGATTAAAGCAATTGAAATATCTATGCTAACTTTCTCCTATAAATTTTGGAATAAGCAGATGATGCTGATGGCACAGGTTCTGGCTCCTTGCTGGAGACAGAGGGTTTTTCTACGCTCTTGAAAAAATGATCCAATGCTGTCTGGGTAGTAGTTCTTTTTTCTCGTTATAGATGACATAGTAGCCCTGGCTTGCATTCTGACCAGCTTCATGTAGCATTCTATGTTCAGTTTCTGGTACCACAAAACCTAATAACAACACCTCATCAAATAGATTTAACTTACATGATTAGACATGTGAATGTATGTTCATGTAGTTTATTTAATATTTATATTTGATTGATTGATTATTGATTTACAATATCCATTTGATTTCTGTCATACATCAACTTGAATTAACCATGCTGCTGTTGCTGTTAAGTCTCTTCAGTCGTGTCCAACTCTGTGCGACCCCATTGATGGAAGCCCACCAGGCTCCCTCGTCCCTGGGATTCTCCAGGCAAGAACACTGGAGTGGGTTGCCGTCTCCTCCAATGCATGAAAGTGAAAAGTGAAAGTGAAGTCGCTCAGTTGTGTCCGACTCTTTGCGACCCCATGGACTGCAGCCTATCTGGCTCCTCTGTCCATGGGATTTTCTTGGGAAGAGTACTGGAGTGGGGTGCCATTGCTTTCTCCTGAATTAACCATAGGTGTACATATATCCACTCTCTTTGAATCTCCCTCCCACTTCCTTGCCCATTCCCACCCCTATAGGTTATTCAGTTCAGTCCCTCAGTTATGTCGGACTCTTTGTGACCCCATGAATTGCAGCACAAAAGGCCTCCCTGTCCATCACCAATCTCCCTGAGCTTACTCAAACTAACATCCATCAAGTCGGTGAGGCCATTAAACCTGTCATCCTCTGTTGTCCCCTTCTCCTTCTGCCTTTAATCTTTCCCAGAATCAGGATCTTTCCAAAGGAGTCAGTTCTTCAGATCAGATGTCCAAGTACTGGAGCTTCAACTTCAGCATCAGTCCTTCTAATGAATACTAAGGATTGATTTCCTTCAGGATGGACTGGTTTGATCTCTTCGCAGTCCAAGGGACTCTCAAGAGTCTTCTCCAACACCACAGTTTCAAAAGCATCAACTCTGCAGTGCTCGGCTTTCTTTATGGTCCAACTCTCAAACCCATACATGACTACTGGCAAAATCGTAGCTCTGACTAGATGGACCTTTGTCAGAAAAGCAATGTCTCTGCTTTTTTAATATGTGGTCTAGGTTGGTCATAGTTTTTCTTCCAAGGAACAACATCTTTTAATTTCATGGCTGCAGTCACCATCTGCAGTGATTTTGGAGCCCAAGAAAATAAAGTCTGTCACTGTTTCTGCTGTTTCCATCTATTTGCCATGAAATGATGGGACCTGATGTCATGATCTTAGTTTTCTGAATGTTGAGCTTTAAGCCAACTTTTTTACTTTCCTCTTTCACTTTCATCAAGAGGCTCTTTAGTTCTTCACTTTCTGCCATAAGGATGGTGTCATCTGTATATCTGAGCTTATTGATATTTCTCCTTGAAATCTTGACTGCAGCTTGTACTTCATCCAGCCTGGCATTTCACATGGTGTGCTCAGCATATAAGTTAAATAACCAAGGTGACAATACAGCCTTGACATATTCCTTTCCCAATTTGGAACCAGTCCATTGTCCCAAGTCAAGTTCTAACTGTTACTTCTTGACCTGTATACAGATTTCTCAGGATATTAATAATTTCTAGATTATTACAGAATCCCAATTTGAGTTCTCTGAGTCATACAGCAAATTCCCAGCATCTATCTGTTTACATATGTTAGTGTATATGCTCTACATATTATTCTCTCCATTTATCTCACTTTCTCTCGCTTCTCCTCCACTTTTGTTCATAAGTCTGTTCTTTATGTCTGTGTATCCATTGTTGCTCCATGAACAGATTCATCAGTACCATGCTTCTAGATTCCATATATATGGAATATATATATTGGATATATATGAATATATATATTCCATATACAATATTTGTCTTTCACTTTCTGACCTCTTTAGAACTAACGGAAATCTGTTCCTTTTTATGCCTGAGTAGTATTCCATTGTATGGATATACCACAGCTTATTTATCCATTCATCTGTTGATGTACATGTAGGTTGCTTCCATGTCTAGGCTACTGTAAATATTGCTGCAATGAACACTGGGGTACATGTGCTTCTTTTCAGTTTTTCCTTCAGAGTATATGCCTAGAAGTGGGATTGCTGGATCATATGGTGATTTTACTCTTAGTTTTTAAAAGAATCTCCATACTGTCTTCTATTGTGATTATACCAACTGGCAGTGCAGAAAGGTTTCTTTTTCTCCACACCCTCTCTAGTCCTTGTTGTTGTGGGATTTTTTGATTATGGTCATTCTGTCTGAGATGAAGTGATATCTTGGATCCTTTATGACCCACCTCCTAGAATGATGGAAATAAAAACAAATCATATATTTGAAAGTCTGATACTTGAAGGTTCATATATAAGGGATTTACTGTATGGGAAGATGTGAGAATCCAAGTTCATAAAAATTTCTTCTGACATATTTCTAACTATCTGAGAGTCTGTTTTGCCAGTATCCCCAGAGCACAGAGCACCTCATCCTTGCCCTACAGAGTGTTTCTGTAGGTCAGCTACTGTAGTGGCTAATGATTCAGTCCTCACAGAACTGGATGGCAAATGACATTGCTTAGTTTACAGTGCACCATGTAGTTCATAAATCAACTAAGTTTTTGGAGACATTTCATGACCAATTTATGAGAGGGGCATAGGAAAAGTCATTTCTAGGTCTAAGGATTTCTTTGGTAGGCCAGTCAATGTGCTATTACTGGCCCAGGCCATGTTAATTGTAGCAAAAATTCTCTGGGCCACCTGTCTTACTAGTCTGCTATGGCCCAGGAAATTATTTCCTCTTGTTGCTTTTTCCCATATATAGAGATACATTGATCTCATATACAGCCATATATTTGGCCAATAATATCAAGTTGTCTAAGTCATTATTTTTATAAAAGACTCAGTCACACATTTGGTAATGTAAGAAACAATAATCCTATATGCAAATAATATAACTAGTAGCATTAATAGAGTCATAAGTAAATATTTACTTATGCAAACACCATCTTCCAACAACACAAGAGCAACTCTACACGTGGACATCACCAGATGGTCAATACCAAAATCAGATTGATTATATTCTTTTCAGCTGAAAATGGAGAAGCTCTATACAGCCAGCAAAAACAAGACCAGGACCTGACTATGGCTCAGAACATGAACTCCTTATAGCAAACTTCAGACTTAAATTGAAGAAAGTAGGGAAAACTACTAGGTCATTCAGGTATGACCTAAATCAAATCTCTTGTTACTTCTCTTGTGGAAGTAACAAATAGATTCAAGGGATTAGATCTGATAGACAGAGTGCCTACAGAACTATGGATGGAGGTTCATAACATTGTACAGGAGGTGGTGATCAGAACCATCCCCAAGAAGAAAGTATGTAAGAAGGCAAGTTGGTTGTCTGAGGAAGCCTTATTGAAAAAAAGAAAAGAAGTGAAAGGTAAAGGAGAAAAGGAAAGATATACCCATTTGAATGCACAGTTCCAAGGAATAGCAAGGGGAGATAATAAAGCCTTCCTCAGTGATCAATGCAAAGAAATAGAGGAAAACAATAGAATAGAAAGACTAGAGATCTTTTCAAGAAAACTAGAGTTACTAAGGGAACATTTCACACAAAGGTGGACACAATAAAAGACAGAAACAAAATGGACCTAAAAGAAGCAGAAGGGATTATGAAGATATGGCAAGAATACACAGAACTGTTTAAAAGAATATCCTAATAACCCAGGTAACCACTATGGTGTGGTCACTCACCTGGAGTGAGACATCCTGGAAAGCAAAATCAAGTAAGCCTTAGAAACCATCACTGCTGTGAACAAAGCTGGTGGAGGTGACGGAATTCCAGGTGAGTTATTTCAGATCCTGAAAGATGATGCTCTGAAAGTGTTGTACTTAATATATCAGCAAATTTGGAAAACTCACCAGCGGCCCCTGGACTGAAAAAGGTCCTTTTCATTTCAATCACAAAGGACAATGACAAAGAATGTTCAAACTACTGCACAGTTGCACTCATTCACACACTAGCAGGGTAATGCTCCAAATTTTCCAAGCTAGGCTTCAACAGGACATGAACAGAGAATTTCCAGATGTTCAAGCTGGATTTAGAAAAGGCAGAGGAACTAGAGGTCAAATTTCCAGCATCCAGTGTATCATAGAGAAAGCAGGACAGTCCCAGAAAAACATCTACTTCTGCCTCATTGACTACTCCAAAGGCTTTGACTGTGGATCACAACAAACTGCGGAAAATCTTTAAAGAGATGGTAATACCAGACCAACTTACCTGCCTCCTGAGAAATCTGTATGCAGGTCAAGAAACAATAGTTGGAACCAGACATGAAACAATAGTTGGAACCAGACATGAAACAATAGACTTGTTCAAAATTGGGAAAGGAGTATGTCAAGGCTGTATATTTTCACCCTACTTATTTAATTTATATTCAGAGTACATCATGAGAAATACTGGGCTGAATAAAGCACAAGTTGGAATCAAGGTTGCTGGGAGAAATATCAATAACCTCAGACAAAAGCCTAGATATACAGATGATACCACCCTAATGGCAGAAAGCAAAGAGGAATTAAGAGCTTCTTGATGAAGTTAAAAGAGGAGAGTGAAAAACCTGGCTTAATCTCAACATTCAAAAAGCTAAGATCATGGCATTTGGTCCCGTCATTACATGGCAGAGATGGGAAATAATGGAGACAATGACAGACTTTATTTTCTTTTCTTGGGCTCCAAAATCATTGCAGATGGTGACTGCCATGATTTAAAAAAATAAAAAAAGATGCTCGCTCCTTGGAAGAAAAATTATGACCAAGCTATACAGTGTATCAAAAATCAGAGACATTATTTTGCCAACAAAGGTCCATATAGTCAAGTCTATTTTTTTTTCTAGTAGTCATGTACGGATGTCGGAATTGGACTGTGAAGAAGGCTGAGAGCTGAAGAATTGGTGCTTTTGAGCTGTGTTGTTGGAGAAAACTCTTGAGAGTCCCTTAGACAGCAAGGAAATCAAACCATTCAGTCCTAAATAAAATCAGTCCTGAATAGTTACTGAAATGACTGATGCTAAAGCTGAAGTTGATATGTTGGCCACCTGATGAGAAGGGTCCACTCACTAGAAAAGACCTTGATGCTGGGAAAAAAAAAAAAACTGAAGGCAGGAAGAGGGGATGACAGAGGATGAAATGGTTGGATGGCATCACCAACTCAATGGACATGCATTTGAGCAAACTCTGGAAGATGGTAAAGGACAGGAAGGCCTGATGTGCTGCAGTCCATGGAATTGCAAAAAGTCAGACATGACTGATTGAGTGACTGAACAACAGCAACAACAGAGTAAGTATTTAAATCTAGAGATTTTCAAGACTTAGGCATGGATTGCTTAAGACAGAAATTGGATTTTTCATATGGTTCATTAAATGAATTATATTGAAGTATTCATCTGGTATAAAAACATAACATTCAGTTGGAAATGGTAGTGCAGATGTCATTCTATAAGGCTACTGAGGGCCAGGTCATTTTATAATATGATTTTTCTCATCATAGAGACCTCAGAAGTCATTAGACTATTAGCCTGATCATCGTTGTTTAAGACCTGTTGACTGGATTTTGTTAAGGCTTCAATATGCTGCTGCTGCTAAGTCACTTCAGTCATGTCTGACTGTGCAACCCCATAGATGGCAGCCCACAAGGCTCCCCCATCCCTGGGATTCTCTAGGCAAGAATACTGGAGTGGGTTGCCATTTCCTTCTGCAATGCATGAAAGTGAAAGTGACGTCCCTCAGTCGTGTCCGATTCTTCGTGACCTCATGGACTGCAGCCTATCAGGCTCCTCCATCCATGGGATTTTCCAGGCAAGAGTACTAGAGTGGGGTGCCATTGCCTTCTTCAAGGCTTCAATATGAGTGATTATATACTCCAATCCTCCTGAAGACGCACACACAAAAATCACTACAGAATGATCATACCAATGAAATATAGGTTTCTTGATGTGTCAAACTCATACCAATAGTAAATTTACTAAGTCATGTTTAAATTGACACTTAAATAGCCTTATATCCAAGAGAATCCTAAGGTACTGTCCTGTTTATCCAGGTGGATGCCTGGGCCATAAATTGATACTACGAAGCCATTCAGTTCCATTAGATATAATCCAGTATAACCCTGGTCATCTGACTCAGTCTATTTTATAACAATTTCTGTTTGTAAGGGTAATAATACAGTGACAACGTTCATGAGGAACCCAGCTCAATTTTCTAGTGTTATTAGGCTTACTCTTAGTATGATTTAATTGTTACCAACATAAGGAGGCCTTTAAACTTGAATGCCATAGCTTGGTGTTGTCCATATAAACCCATTCTTAATGAGTAGGGAGTTATGGCTTTATACTGGGATTCAGTTCTTTGTTCCAACTGAGTAATCTTTCAAGAAATTCATTATTATGGCAAATGTTATAGAAAGTATTATTACATCAGTCAAGTGATGAGATTCTATCTAGTAATATCAGTGGTCCAAATAGAACTACAACTTCTTTCCTCTAAAATGAATTTTCTGAGGGCCATTCAATCAGAGCCTTGTAGAGAAGAAATCCACCAAGATAACAGAAAATACTGACTACAAACCTAATGACTGGATCGATTTCTAAAATCTGAATTATGGCCATGGTAGAAAAACTTTTGATTCATATACAAATTCTAGAAAAGCACTATATGGGTCAGGTCTATCATTGGATACCTATTTGCTTCTGATGCTTATCCTGTGATAAGTGTCATTTATCCTGTTTGGAAACAGTTTTAAGGCAATTTGGGGGTTAGCAATCCTCTTCAGATCAGTGTAGTACAGAATGTTTGGTAACTTGAAACATATATTAATTAGAAATCTCAACTCTTGAAAAAAACAAAATTTCTAGTGAAAACTAAAAAGCAAGCAGTTACAAACTGTATTTTTCATAAGCTTTCTGTAGATTGGCAAACCCAGAAACACTATAATTTATAATTTCTAAAAATATGCTTTCTTATCATGCCTCAGTGTGACACTAAACGTATTTATTGAGTCCTAAATATCTTTAGTTTCTCCGTAAAAGAAAACTTGTATGAAGTAATTAATGTTTCAGGATCTTATTTTGTTTGAGAATGATCTGGCCTTTCATAATTTAACTTAATTTTGCAAAACTCTGAAGTTTCAAGTTACCAAAATCTGGAGAAACTATTTTAAGTAGACATACTATAAAACATATTTAATTCTAGAGAACTCACAAAAAACCTTACCTTATTTATATTTAATTTACTTATAAAAAATATTATCATATTAGTGGGAAAGAATATGCCTGCCAATGCAGGAGTCTCAAGGACATGGGTTCAATTCCTGGGTTGGGAAGACCCCTGCTGGAGGGCATGGCAATCCATTCCAGTATTTTTGCCTGGAGAATCCCATGGACAGAGTAGCCTGGCAGGCTAGAGTCCATAGGGTCAAAAGAGTTGGATATGACTGAAGAGACATAGCATGCACACAAGTTATCTTTCTAGCTAACAAATTTTGTAGCAGAACTAACATTTTATTTGACTTCTAGAAAAGCTAGGTACCATAAAAATACTTATGTTGATGACTCTAAAGACATGTCTGTATTAATTAAGACAGAAAAACTATACTCAGAAAAGTTTTCTTCCAGCTCCTGGGGTGATCACAGAAAAGACACCTAAACTCTCTAGCCCTTGGTTTATTCATCAGAACAATGAGTAATTTCTTCCCCTTCCCCATGTCCACAAGTATATTTCCTATGTCTGTTTCTCCACTGCTGTCCTGTAAATAAATTCTTCAATACCATTTTTCTAGAATCTGTATATATGCATTAGAATATGATATTTACCTTTCTCTTTCTCATTTACTTCACTCTGTATAAAAGGCTGTAGGTTCATCCACCTCATTAGAACAAGATTGCTTTGGTTATTCAGGGTATTTTGTGTCTCCATTCAGACTTTGAGATGTTTTCTCCTAGTTCTTGAAAATGCTATTGGTAATTTGATAGGGATTGCCTTGAATCTTTAGGTTGCCTTGGGTGGTAGAGTCATCTTCACAATATTGATTCTTCCAATTCATGAACATGGCATATCTTTCCATCTGCTTATGTCTTCTTCATTATTTTTCTCAGCATCTTATACTTTTTGGAGTACATGTCCTTTGTCACCTTAGGTAGGTTTATTCCTAGCTTTTTTTTTTTTCCATGCAATGGTAAGAGGAATTACTTCTTGAATGTCTCTTTCTAATCTTTCATTGTTAGTGTATGGAAATGCAACAGATTTCTGTATATTAATGTTGTAACCTTCAACTTTAACAAATTCACTGATGAGTTCTAGCAGTTACCCAGTACCATCTCTAGGATCTTCTGTGTATAATATCATGTCATCTACAAAGAGTGACAATTTAACTTATTTTCTAATTTGGATTCCGTTTACTTCTTTTACTTCTTTACTTCTCTGATTGCTATAGCTAGGACTTTCAAACTATGTTGAGTAAAAGTGTTGAGAGTGAATATCATTATCTTATTCCTCATCTTAGAAGGGATGCTTTCAGTTTTACATCATTGAGTATGATGCCAGCTATAGGTTTGTAATGCATGTCCTTATTATGTTGAGATATGTACACCCTATGTCCACTTTCACTGGATGATGGAAAAAGCAAGAGAGCTCCAGAAAAACATCTATTTCTGCTTTATTGACTATGCCAAAGCCTTTGACTGTGTGGATCACAATAAACTGAGAAAAATTCTGAAAGAGATGGGAATACCAGACCACCTAACCTGCCTCTTGAGAAATCTGTATGCAGGTCAGGGAGCAACAGTTAGAACTGGACATGGAACAACAGACTGGTTCCAAATAGGAAAAGGAGTACATCAAGGCTGTATATTGTCACCCTGCTTATTTAACTTATATGCAGAGTACATCATGAGAACTGCTGGACTGGAAGAAACACAAGCTGGAATCAAGATTTCCAGGAGAAATACCAATAACCTCAGATATGCAGGTGACACCACCCTTATAGCAGAAAGTGAAGAGGAACTAAAAAGCCTCTTGATGAAATTGAAAGAGGAAAGCAAAAAATTTGGCTTAATGTTCAACATTCAGAAATCATGGCATCCGGTCCCATCATTTCATGGGAAATAGATGGAGAAATAGTGGAAACAGTGTCAGACTTTATTTTGGGGGGCTCCAAAATCACTGCAGATGGTGACTGCAGTCATGAAATTAGAAGACGCTTACTCCTTGGAAGAAAAGTTATGACCAACCTAGGTAGTATATTCAAAAGCAGAGACATTACTTTGCCTACTATGGTCCGTCTAGTCAAGGCTATGGTTTTTCCAGTGGTCATGTATGGATGTGAGAGTTGGACTGTGAAGAAGACTGAGCACTGAAGAACTGATGCTTTTGAACTGTGATGTTGGAGAAGACTCTTGAGAGTCCCTTGGACTGCAAGGAGATCCAACCAGTCCATTCTGAACGAGATCAACCCTGGGATTTCCTTGGAAGGAATGATGCTAAAGCTGAAACTTCAGTACTTTGGCCATCTCATGCGAAGAGTTGACTCATTGGAAAAGACTCTGATGCTGGGAGGGATTGGGGACAGGAGGAGAAGGGGATGACAGAGGATGAGATGGCTGGATGGCATCACGGACTCAATGGACATGAGTCTGAGTGAACTCCAGGAGATGGTGATGGACAGGGAGGCCTGGTGTGCTGTGATTCATGTGGTCACAAAGAGTCAGACATGACTGAGCAACTGAACTGACTGATGCCCACTTTCTGAAGAATTTTTGTCATAAATAGGTCCTGAATTTTGTCAAAAGCTTTTTTTTGTATGTATTGAGATGATCAAACTCTTTTCATAATTTTATATTGCTATTTTATATATCATATTATATTTTATTATTCAGTTTGTTAATATGGTGTATGATCTTGATTGATTTGCAGATGTTGAAAAATTTTTACATCCCAGGAATGAATCTCTCATGCTTTTTAATGTATTGTTCGATGTGGATTGCTAGTATTTTGTTGAAGATTTTTTCATCTCTATTCATCAGTGATATTGGCCTATAATTTCCTTTTTTGTGTGTGATATCTCTTTCTGATTTGTTAAAAAAAAAAACGTGAGGGTGATCTGATAAAATGAGTTGAGTTTTCCTTCCTCTATGAGTTTTGGAAGAGTTTCAGAAGGATAAATGCTAACTCTTCTCTAAGTATTTGAGAAAATTCACCTGTGAAGATGTCAGGCTCTGAACTTTTATTTGTTGAGAAGTTTTTAATCATAAGTTCAATTTTGGTGTTTGTGATTTGGCTGCTCATATTTTCTATTTCTTCCTGGTTAAGTCTCGAGAGACTGTATCTTTCTAAAAATTTGCCCATTTCTTGCAGGCTACACATTTTATTGGTATTCAGTTGTTCATAGTAGTCTATTACGATCCCTGACATTCTGTGGAATCAGTTGTAACTTCTCCTTTTTCACTTCTAATTTTGTTGATTTGAGTCCTCTCCCTTTTTTGCTTGTTGAGTAGGCTAAAGGCTTATCAATTTTGTTTATCTTCTCAAAGAACCAACTTTTTGTTTCATTGATCTTTGTAATTCCTTTGTTTCTATTTCAGTTATTGCTGCTCTGAGCTTTATGATTTCCTTCTCTCTACTAACTTTAGATTTCATTTGTTCTTCTTTCTCTAATCCTTTTAAATATAAGGTTAGGTTGAGATTTTTCTTGTTTCTTGAGGTAGGATTGTACTGACATAAACTTCCCTCTTAGAACTGCTTTTGCTGCATCCCACAGGTTTTGGACCCTTGTGCTTTCTCTGGCTTTTTTTTTTTTTTTAATTTCTTCCTTGATTTTTTCTTTTTTTTTAGTGACTCATTAGTTGTCTAGTAACATATTATTTAGCCACCATGTGTTTGTGTTTCTTAGAGTTTTGTTCTTATAGTTTATTTCTAATCTTATAGCATTGTGATAGAGAAGATGCTTGATATGATTTTGAATTTGTTGAATTTACCAAGGCTTGCCTTGTGGCCCAGTATGTGTTCAATCCTAGAGAATGTTCCATGTGCACTTGAGAAGAATGTGTAGTCTGCTTATTTTGGATGTAATGCTCTATGTGAGGGGAAGTTGCTCAGTCGTATCTGACTCTTCTTGACCCCATAGACTATACAGTCCATGGATTTCTCCAGGGCAGAATACTGGAGTGGGTATCCTTTGCCTTCTCCAGGGGATCTCCAAACCAGAAATCAAACCCAGGTCTCCTACACTGCAGGCAGATTCTTTACTAGCTGAGCCACAAGGGAAACACAAGAATACTGGAGTGGGTAGCCTATCTCTCCTCCAGTGGATCTGCCCAACCCAGGAATAAAACCAGAGTATCCTGCATTACAGGTGGATTCTTTACCAACTGAGTTATCTGCTGCTGCTGCTAAGTCACTTCAGTCGTGTCTGACTCTGTGTGACCCCATAGATGGCAGCCCACTAGGCTCCCTCATCCCTGGGATTCTCCAGACAAGAACACTGGAGTGAGTTACCATTTCCTTCTCCAATGCATGAAAGTAAAAAGTGGAAGTGAAGTCGCTTAGTCATGTCCAACTCTTAGCGACCTCGTGGATTGCAGCCTACCAGGCTCCTCCATCCATGGGGTTTTCCAGGCAAGAGTACTGGAGTGGGGTGCCATTGCCTTTGCCCTAATACTCTATGGATATCAGTTAATTCCAACTCATCTGAAGTGTCGTTTAAGGCCTGCATTTCCTTATTGATTTTCTGTCTGGATGATCTGTCCATTGATGAAATGGGATATTAAAGTCCCCCACTATTATTTTGTTACTGTTGATTTCTTCCTTTACATTTGTTAATATTTGCCTTACACATTGAGGTGTGCCTATGCTGGTGCATATATATTTATAATTGCTTTATCTTCTTCTTGGATTGAGCCCTTGAAATGTACTGTCCTTCTTTGTTCTTATAGCAGTCTTTGTTTAAAAGTTTGTTTTGTCTGGTATGAGTATTGCTACTCCAGCTTTCCTTTTTTTAGTTATTTATTATTTATTTTACCAGCTTTCTTATAATTTTCATTTGCATGAAATACCTTCTCCCACCCCCTTACTTTCAGTCTTTAAGTGTCTGTAGGTCTGAGGTGGGCCTCTTGTAGACAATCTATATGTTTTTCAGTTGGTGCAATTAATCCATTTACATTCAAGGTAACTGTCAATGTGTATGATCATATTTCCATTTTGCTAATTTTTGTGGGTTTATTTTTGTAGATCTTTTCCTTCTCTTGTGTCTCTTGCCTAGAGAATTTCCTTTAGTACTTGTTGTAAAGATGGTTTAGTGGTACTGGATTCTCTTAACTTTTGCTTGTCTGGAAAATTTTTGATTTATCCATCAAATCTTATTGAGAGTCATAGGTTCTTCCCTTTGATCACTTGAAATATATCATGTCATTTCCTTCTGGCTTGTAAAGTTTCTGGTGAGAAATCAACTCCCTTGTATATTGCTTGTTTTGTTTTGTTTTTCTCTTATTGCTTCAAATAATGTATCTTTGTCTTTAATTTTTGTCAGTTTCATTACTATGTGTCTCAGTGTGTTCTTTGAATTTATTCTACCTGGAACTCTTTGTGCTTCCTGGACTTTGATGATTATTTTCTTTCCCGTGTTGGTGAATTTTTCAGCTATTATCCCATCAAATATTTTGTCAGGTTATTTCTCTCTCTCTTATCCTTTTGGGACACCTACAATGTGAATATTGGTGCATTTAATGTTGTCCCAGCAGTCTTTTGGGCTGTTTTCATTTCATTTCTTTTTTTTTTTTTTTTCCTGTATTCTTTTTGCACCATTGATTTCCACCATTCTGTCTTTCAGGTCACTTATCTGTTCTTATACTTCATTTCTTCTGCTACTGATACCTTCTGGTGCATAGTTCACCTCTGTTTGTTTGTTCCTTAGCCCTTCCAGGTCTTTGATAAACACTTCTTGCGTCTTCTCCAATCTTTTCCTGAGATCTTGGATCATCTGCACTACCATTATTCTGAATTCTTTTTTGGGATGTTGCCTATCTCCACTTAGTTATTTTTCTGTGAATTTATCTGTTCCTTCATATGGGACATAATCTTATTTCTTTTCATTTTGATTAGCTTTCTGTGATTGTGGTATTAGTTCTGGAGTTTGCTGGGACATATTTCTTGTTTATTCTGACTGACTTCTGGTGGATGAGGATAAGAGGCTCATTTCCTAATGAGAGGGATTGACTGAGGAGAAAATTGGGATTTGCTCTGGTGGGCAAGGCCATGCTCAGTTCAGTTTAGTTCAGTTACTCAGTAAGTCATGTCTGACTCTTTGCAACCCCATGAATCACAGCATGCCAGGCCTCTCTGTCCATCACCATCTTCTAGAGTTCATTCAGATTCACATCCATCGAGTCCGTAATGCCATCCAGGCATCTTATCCTTTGTTGTCCCCTTCTCCTCCTGCCCCCAATC
>SJYC01009058.1:0-36886 GCA_006408675.1 Madoqua kirkii
TATCATTTTTCTATATCTCTTAAGATAAATATTTTACTCTCCTTAAATTTGTTAATATAAAAATGGAAAAATGGTCTCTTTAAATTTTATTAACTCTTACATACCAGAGAGAAATACAAATTTGTAAATATTATTTTCTTGTTCTATATCCATGGGTATGGTTTACTAACATTTTGCTTAGAACTTTACATCTACATCTATGAATTAGACTCTCCTATAATTTTGTTCTAAATGTTCTCATTTGGATATCAAGGTTATCCTAACCTCATAAAGTGAGACAGCGTCATCCTTTGTTATTGTTCAGTGAAGTTTGTATTGCCTGAGATGATCTTCTCCTTGAAACTGTGAGAGAACTCTGGTGGTCGTATGTTCTCTATTTGAGAGACCCTAATGGGTCTTGTATTCTCTTTGCAGAATATTTCTCACTATGGATTCAGTGTCTTTAATAGTTATAAAGCGTTTGGGCCTGGCATCCTTAGGAAACAGAATAGTCTTGAAAAATTCATTCACAGGAAGCGGAATGAGGGGCAAAGTGTTGAAATGAAGGACAGAGCTGGAAGCCAACACCTGGAGGCACTCGTGAGTTAGCCTCTGTTAAGCACTTCTGTTGGCTGATTTCATAAGCAGTCCCTGAGAACACACATAACATCATACCATCAAGTTGGTAGGTTCAGAATGTATAGTTGACAAAAGTTAATAACTATTCATGATAAAAATTCTCCACAAATGAGAAGTAGAGAAAAGATCCTCCAATTTAATGAAGAATGTCTACAAATACTTACAGGTAACATTATACACACTGGTGAATACAGAACTGCTTAAGATGTAGAAAAGGCAAGAGTGAATACCTTCATCACTTCTGTTCAACATTTTGCCAGTGCTCCCTGCCAAGGCAAAAAGTCAGACAAAGAAATAAAAATTAGACAGTAAGGAGCAAATCATTTTCTTTACAGATGACCTGATTGTGGAAAAAATCCTAAGGAATACCAAAAAAGAATGTGGAAATGAATAAGTGAGTTTAGGAAAGTCAATTAAGAACAAAGTACAAGAAAAACTATTATATTTCTCTATATTCACAAAAAAATAATTCAAAAATAAAATAGACTATCAATACTTTTACGATAACATTCAAAATGTAAAACACTTGGGGATAAAGTCAATGAAATCATCCACAAGACCTGCACATTTAAAACTATGAACAATTACAAGGGGAAAGATTTAAATAAATATGAACAGATGAGTTTTCCTGGTGGCTCAGACACTGAAGAATCTGCCTGCAATGCAGGAGACCCAGGTTTTATCCCTGCGTCAGGAAGATCCTCTGGAGCAGGGAATGGCTACCTACTCCAGTAATCTTGTCTGGAGAAATCCATGGGCAGAGGAGCTTGGCAGGCTACACTCCATGGAGTCACAAAGAGTCCACTTTCATAGATTAAAAACAAGAAATCACACCAAAAAATGTTATTTCTTTTCAATATGATATATCGTTTCAATGTAATAGCATTAATGATCTTAGGTCTTATTTTTTAGAAATTAAAAAAAAGGATTATTATTCAATTATTCACCTCTGTATTCCTCAATTGTATTTCCCTTTTGTTGCCATATTCTATATAAATTCTTTCTTTTACCAGCAAATCTAATTTATTGTTAAACCCACTCACAGAGTTTTCAATTTAAATTATCACATTACCACATTATTTCTGTCATTTTAGTTCTAGAAGTTCAATTTGGTCTCTCGGAATCTACTGGATAACTTTAATAGACTTTTCTTCTTAATTCATATATTTAATTACTTCATTCATTTGATTAACATTTTAATATTTATTTTATGCTTCCAGAATTTGAAGTCATTACATGTCAAATTCAGGTATCAGTAAATTTGTTCATTCAGTTCTCATATATAATACATCTTTCCTTGTGTATTTTGAGTTTTGACTATGAGTTCATATATCTAGAATGTTATATGTGAGAACTGTTTTGAGATCTAAAACTAGGTTCCATCAGAGAAAATTTATAGTTGCCTCTACCAGCACCTCAGGGTACTTCCAGCTTGAGATCAACTTAAAAAAATAAAAAAAGTACTCAGCCTGAAGCATTTTGTTCAAGTCAGATTATGTGATTTAAAGCTAGTTATAATTACAAATTCTCAGGAAAAAGTATTTTCCCCCTTTTCTAAAGGCTATGCTTCATGAAAAGCAATTTTCTTTATAGTCCCCTTCAAGGAAATAAAATTTTTCTGTTTTCTCATGACACTGACAATGTAATTCTTTAATGCTGCAAAGTATGTGTCTCTCTTATTAGCACCACTGGCAGACTGAATTTTGTTTCCTATACCTCAGCAAAGTTTGATTTTGGAAGCATTGATCAAGTTCACCCAGCTTTGAAATTGTGCTAATGTCAAAGGCCATTTTAATGGTCTTCTCCCTCTTACGCTATGCCTCTGAATAAGGAGCCTCAGTCTAAAACTCTCCCCCCCTCCTGATGTACCATAATGAGAATGAGGGATCCCGGGGTGACGTCACGTTGCTAGCTTACAAGTAGCATGCTATAGATACAAGTTGCCTTAGCCTATATTCTGAGGAAACAGAGCCTGAGTCAAAATATTGAGTGCTAAGCATTGTCAGGGAGAGTGTTTATTTAAAAAAAAAAAACAGTAAAAAGAAGAGGTGGATATATGGAAAGAGAAAGAGCAAAAAGTGAAGGTGTGAGCCATAGGAATCTTCATTCTTTGCTGATGATATTGAAAAATGGTACAGCTGAAAGAACAGTCTGGCTGTTTCTAACAAAACTAAACATACTCTTACCATTGTACTCCCTGGTATTTACTCAAATGAACTTGAAACTTATGTTAATCCAAAAAAAGCCATACATGGATGGCTGCTGCTGCTGCTGCTAAGTTGTTTCAGTCGTGTCCTACTCTGTGTGACCCCAGAGACGGCAGTCCACCAGGCTCCCCTGTCCCTGGGATTCTCCAGGCAAGAAAACTGGAGTGGGTTGCCATTTCCTTCTCCAATGCAAGTGGAAAGTGAAAGTGAAGTCGCTCAGTCGTGTCCAACTCTTCGCAACCCCATGGACTGCAGCCCACCAGGCTCCTTCGTCCATAGGATTTTCCAGGCAAGAGTATTGGAGTGGGGTGCCGTTGCCTTCTCTGACATAGAGAGCAGTTTTATTCATAGCTGCCAAGATCTATAAAGCAAATGAAATGTCCTTTAATAGATGAATAGGTAAACTATAATATATTCAGACAATGGAATATTATTCCGTGATAAAAAGAAATGTTAACAAACAAATGAAAAGAGATGTAGAACACTCAAAGACAAACTTTTAAGTGAAAGAAGCCATTCTGAAAAGGCTACTTAGTATATGATTCCTGCTACTATATGACATTTTGGAAAAACTATGGAGAGAGTAAAAATATCAGTGGTTGCGGGTATTAAGGAAGATCGATGGATGAAACAGGCAAAACAAGGAGGACTTTTAGGGTAGTGAAAAATACTCTATGTGATACTATCATGCTGGATACATGTCACTACAGATGTGTCCAAAACTATAGAATGTCCAACACCCAGAGTGAACCCTAAGGTAGACCATGGGTTTTGGGTGATAATAACGCATCAATGAAGGTTCATCAGTGGTAACAGTTGTAATCCGTACCACTCCAGTGCAGGATACTGATAGCAGAGGAGATGTGCCTGTGCGGGATAAGGAGTATGTATGTATATGGGAAATCTCTGTCCTTCCTGTTGAGTTTTTCTGTGGACCTGAAGTTGCTCCAAAAAAATAAATCTACCTTTTAAAAAATGCGAATGTCTATAACAGAACCTTCTCAACTTCACAATCCAGCTTCTCTCAGGTGAAGGGGAGCTGTTATACTCCTCAGAGAAGACCGGGATTATGTCCATGAGATACTCCTGGATTTCACCCTATCAACTCCTGGGACTTTTCCCACAGCATGTTGCTGGGTTGAGCATTTGGAGAATATGTTTTTGATCAGATGCTGGTACTGTCTGAATAGGAAGCATGAGAAGAGTTAATACAAAGCTCTATGAGAGCTGAACATCAGGAACTCAGCATGCTCACTTACCAGCAATGCTTAACCCAGCATTAAGGCCTCATTAAACTTTTTTCCAATTTTTAAATGTGGTAAAATGCACACAAGACTTACTACCTTAACTATCTTTGAGTGGTAATAGATAGATTCATAATATGATACCATCTCCACCTTTCATCTTAAAAACACCCTTCACCTTGCAAAACTGAAACCCTATACCCACTAGTCAATAACACCATATTCTTCCAGCCCTCCAGCCCCTGGCAACAATCTTTCTTCTTCTACTTTCTGGCTCTATGATTTTGACAACTCTTTGTACTTCATATATTAATAAGTGTAATCACATAGTATTTGGATTTTCTGTCTGGCCTATTTCAGTTAATGTCCTTAAGGTTCATTCATGCTGTAGCGTATGTTAGAATTTTCTTTCCTTTTCTGGCTGAATAGTATTCCTCTGTGGTACATATAATGTTTTTCCTATCTGTTCATTCATCGATGCATACTTGGACTGAATCTACTGTGAATGATGCTGGTATGAACATAAGTGTACAAATATATCTTCAGTGCTTTGGGATATATACCCAGTGAAAATGCTGGATTATATAGTAATTCTATGTTCACCTTTTTTAGTAACTGCCATACTCTTTTCCACAGGGACTATAAAAAATACTTCCATTCCCAGCAGCCATGCCCAAGGATTCCAATTTCTCCACACTCTTGCTAACACTTGCTATTTTTCTCTTTATTTTTTCCATAATGATGTTAGATGGTATCTTATTATAGTTCTAATTTGAATTTCCCTAATAATTTGTTGTAGTGAACATCTTTTCATGTGCTTATTAGCCATATGTATATTTTTTGGAGCAATTTCTGTTCAAGTCTTTTGCTATTCTTGAAGTGGATTTGTTTTTGTTGAGTTTTAGGACTTCTTTATATGTTCTGGATATTAATCCCTTGTCAGATATGTGATTTACTAATATTTTCTCCCATTCCATGGGTTGACTTTCATTCTATTGATAGTGGTTTTAGATTTACATTTAAAATATTGTTATCAAGTCCAGTTGTCTAGTTTTTCATCATTGTCTGTGTTTTTGGTGTTACTTCTAAGAAATAATCGCCAAATCTAATGTTGTGAAACTTTTATTTTATATTTTTTTCGAATAATTTTACGCCTTTAGCCTTCTTACTGAAGTCTTGATTTATTTTGGATTAAGTTTTGTATATGCTGTTAGGTATGTTTCAAACTGTTCTTTTACATGTGATATCCACTCTTTCCAGAATCACTTGTTAAAAATATTCTCCTTTTTCCATTGAATTATCTTGGCACCTTTGCCAAAAAACCATTTGATCTTCTGTTCAAGAGCTTATTTCTGAGTTCTATGGTTAATGTATCTGTCTTTATGCCAGTAACACAATGTTTTGATTATTAAAGCTTGGAGTGAGTTTTGAAGTTAAGAAATGTGACTCCTCCAGCTTTGTGCTTGTTCTTCTTTACTCTGTGTATTGGCTGTGCTGGGTCTTTGCTGCTGCCTGTGAGGGCTTTCTCGAGGTGCCTAGAGCAGGGGCTCCTCTAGGTGTAGCGCGAGGGCACCCACTGTGCTGGCTTCTCTTGTTTCGGAGCCTGGACTCCAGGGCCCAAGGGCTTCAGTCATTGCGACATGTGGGTTTAGTAGTTGTGGTGCACGAGCTTAGTTGCCCCAAGGCATGTGGAATCTTCCTGAAGCAGGGATTGAACCTGTATCCCCTGCCTTGGCAGGAGGATTCTTAACCATTGAACCACCAGAGAAGTCCACTCGTGCTTGCTTTTTGAAATCATTTTGGCTATTTGGGGTCCCTTGAGGTTTCATATTAATTTTAGGATGGGATTTTCTATTTCTAAAAAAAAAGAAAAATCATTGGAATTTTTATAGAGATTACATCTTTCATCTGTAATGTAAATAATACACAATCAAGGGCTGAAAATACAAACATAACTTTCTTATTTGCCAAGTATTATTCTAGGCACATTTATACCTTACAAATTTGACACACACACAATGTTTACCAACGAATGAGGTATATATATATTTTTCATTTTACAGATAAGACAGATAATTATCAGAAAGCTCAAGTAACTGTAAATTTTGACACTATAATACAAGCTCATTTCAACACATGGTGCTGATCTTTATCTAGATAAAACCCGAGGAGATCTTTTTATATGGAAAGTCCATTGAATCAAATGAATAACATGCTATTTTCCCATGATATCCTTAGGATATGTGGACTTTTATTATAACTCTTCATCTGAAATAGGCAAATGGTCACCCTAAACAGAATACAATAAAATATCTGCTTCCTATTTCACTAAAAAGAAAAATTACTTTGGCTTGATAATGCAAATAAAATTCTGTGAAAAATCACCCAGTGGGCCCTTGGAGTCTTTTTGTATTATCAAAATATTCACATAGTAATTAATCAATCAGTGCTCTCTAAGAGTGGCTTAAGTACAGTCATTTTGAAAACTGCTCCAGCATCTGCTTGTGAAATAGAAATTGATTTGAAAATAGGTGTCAGTCTTTAATTTAAGTTAATGTTTCATGGAGCAATTCTATTTGAAGTATTTCTCACTAAAACTAAGACGATTAATAAATCACAACAAAAGGCACAGTCACAATCAGGACGTATTGCACAATTGAGAGTTAGAGCTGTGATACAGAATATGTATTTCAGCACCAGATTCAGGGTCTTTAGTTGTTATATTTTTAAGTCTTAGAGAAATTATCTACTTTGGCAAATTGTTTAGTGCTACTCTGTGAAAGAAGATAAATCATCCTTCTACTTTGGGTTATAATTGAAGCTATTTAAATGTAGAAACAAAGTAGTTGCAGTAATTAGTATATGGGCTTCCCTAGTAGGTTAGATGGTAAAGTATCCTTCTGCAGTACAGGGGACCCGGGTTCAATCCTTGGGTTGGGAAGATTCCCTGGGGAGAGATATAGTAACCCACTCCAGTATTTTTGCCTGATTCACATGGACAGAGGAGCCTCATGGATTACAGTCCATGAGGTTGCAAAGAGTCGGACACAACTGAGAGACTGACACACACACAGTAATCAATACAGAGTAAGAAACTACAACCCACTCCAATATTCTTGCCTGGAAAATCCTATGGGCGGAGGAGCCTGGTAGGCTACAGTCCATGGGGTTGCAAAGAGTCAGACACGACTGAGCAACTTCACTTGCTTCACTACTGTACACATTAACTTTACTATAATCAGCTACAGAGATGAATCTCAATATTACCTCTTTCTCAAGAAATATGCCATCTCTCATTTACCTATTTCTGATCAGTTGGCTTAATCTGAGCAAAAATCTTTAATGTTTGAAAATTCTGCCCAACACAGCTGCTCGTCTACTCATCTGTGGCCAGCGTGTAAAAATCAGAGGACTGAGCAGGAGCAGTGGACAGATCTGCTACTTTGGTGCCATATCAGATGATTTTATCATCTTTTTTTAAACTGCTACTGAATGTACAGTGTTAAGAAACATTCCAAAGTCTGTTTCTGGTGTCGCTTCCTTCCAGACTCAAGACTGCCCTCCATCTCTGTCCTCTTCTCCCAAAGCCCTTCTAAGATACAGTTTAAGAGGGCTTTCTCTTCCCTCAATTAAAAGCAGATAATGAAGAGGAAAAGTTAAAATTTTACATTATCTACTGCTCCTCTGCCTCTGTGACTCAGCTTGCTCCTTGCCAAGTCTGGATCACCTGTGTCATGTAGTCTCAAAGCAAGGACTCGCAATACTAGGAACTGGAGCTTATCTCACTCACCCTTGTCTTGCGCCTATCCGTGTATAAAATCTCTGTAACCCCTTTATTCAGGACTCAGAACTTGGAGTGTTAACTCCTCTGGGACCACCGGCATAATAAGCCTGAGTTCTCCAACCCTCTGAGTGTAGTGCTTGGTTTCTCGAGTACTGGTTTCTGCAACAATAAGCTCTATATAAAGATGTGCTTCAAAACTACACTTGGAGCAGCAAGAAGATGGTTATTTCTTTATTATGTTGCTTCTTTGGGTTAATGAACTAGAATAACTTTGATGTAATCTCTGTAAGCCATGTATGTCCAGCTGGCCAGGTATGTGTGTGATGTGTTAATTGCTCAGTTATGTCTGACTCTGCAACCCCATGGACTGTAGCCCACCAGGCTCTCTATCCATGGGATTCTCAGGCAAGAATACTGGAGTGGGTTGCCATAACCTTCTCCAGAGGACTATGTGTATGCATGGTTGCAAATGGTTATGTGGAAGAAATATGACTACAAGACAAAACTAAATGAAAGTACAGTTTATTAACTGTAGCAACATGGATCTGGTCTTCACACTGAATTCTTATTGGGGCAAATACTACTAAAAGTAGATGAACTAGAGATATGTAAATAAGAAATTTTTAAGTGCAGAGAGGGTCTCACCCTCCTGATTCCACATCCCCATGCTTTCCCATGTAGGTCAGGGGTCAGGGGTTGACTCAGTGCTCTGATTCTGAACACAAATGATATAAACTCCAGACTGACACAATTGATTCTTTCACTTTTCTTCTTCATTACAACCTGTGTTTAATCACACACACACACACACACACACACACACATGCACACACAGATAATTTCATCTGTGGTTCACATATTTAACTTTCCTTCTGTGAATTCTGCTCAGAGGCATATCCTTCAGAAATCCCTTTTTAATTGCAGCTAAACGTATGACCATGTTATGTGATAATGTCCCTACCTGCAAAGCATCATCTGAATGTAATCTGTAAGTGGGTTCTCTGCTCCATAGGTTATCATAACTGCATCAGCACTGAAGAATTCCAAAGTACTCTCCCTTTGGGGAGCTAACCATCCTGCAATATCTTATAAATTACAGTTTTTGCCTCCCCACAAATACACATGTAATCTTTTGATACTCCTTCCCTATTTTTCCTTTTTCTGTTCTTCATTCCTTCTTCCCTGTCTAGACTTGTCAGAGGCATCCACAGGCATTAGTGCATCGCCTGGACTAATGAGACTGCTGATGAACAGAGAAAGCATCCTCCTGTCACCTGAGCCTCATCATGACTGTGGTATTGGCAGCTTTCTTCTCTGCCTTTGGAAACTTATCTCTTTCTAAGTTAATTGGTTACCATAGACATAATCTCCTGACCCTGACTTTATTAGTCCTGAATTTTCACTAACAAAGCTAGGTAGAAAGTCAAGAAACATCTGGAGTAACAGGCAAATTTGGCCTTGGAATATGGAATGAAGCAGAGCAAAGGCTAATAGAGTATTGCCAAGAGAATGCACGGGTCATAGCTAACACCCTCTTCCAACAACACAAGGGAAGACTCTACACATGGACATCACCAGATGGTCAACACCAAAATCATTGATTATATTCTTTGTAACTGAAGATGGAGAAACTTTATACAGTCAGCAAAATAAGACCAAGAGCTGACAGTGGCTCAGATCATGAGCTCCTTATTGCCAAGTGCAGACTTAAATTGAAGAAAGTAGGGAAAACCACTAGACCATTCAGGTATGACCTAAATCAAATTCCTTGTGACTATACAGTGGAAGTGAGAAATAGATTTAATGGGCTAGATCTGATAGATAGAGTGCCTGATGAGCTATGAATGGAGGTTTATGACATTGCAAAGGAGACAGAGATCAAGACCAACCCCATGGAAGAGAAATGCAAAAAAGCAAAATGAGTGTCTAGGGAGGCCTTACAAATAGCTGTGAAAAGAAGAGAGGCAAAAAACAAAGGAGGAAAGGAGAGATATAAGTATCTGAATGCAAAGTTACAAAGAATAGCAAGGAGAGATATGAAAGCCTTCCTAGGCTCTCAGTGCAAAGAAATAGAGGAAAACAACAGAATGGGAAAGACTAGAGATCTCTTCAAGAAAATTAGAGATACCAAGAGAACATTTCATGCAAAGATGGGCTCAATAAAGGACAGAAATGGTATGGAACTAACAGAAGCAGAAGATATTGAGACGTAGCAAGAATACACAGAAGAACTGTACAAAAAAGTTCTTCATGACCCAGATAATCACGATGGTGTGATCACTCACCTAGAGCCAGACATTCTGGAATGTGAAGCCAAGTGGGCCTTAGAAAGCATCACTACAAACAAAGCTAGTGATGGAATTCCAGTTGAGCTATTTCAAATCCTGAAAGATGATGTGGTGAAAGTGCTGCACTCAATACGCCAGCAAATGTGGAAAACTCAGCAGTGGCCACAGGACTGGAAAAGGTCAGTTTTCATTCCCATCCCAAAGAAAGGCAATGGCAAGGAATGCTCAAACTACTGCACAATTGCACTCATCTCACATAGAATTTCCAGAGCCCTGATATGGGTTTTGATATTTTTTCCAGTTTCATTCCTTTTTTTGCGAGGGTGGGGTGGAGAAGAGGAAGGGAAATTGCCTACTTCTTCACACTACCAGAGTTAGTCTTTCCATCTGTGATCATCTCAATTCATCTGGAATAACAATGAAAGATCTAATCCCTAGGTAGTTTGATAAGGAGTCTGGGGTCCTCAAGGTGGAAGGGGTCCACAGCCCTTGAGGAAAAAGGGGTCCGGGTCTCTCAAGGAGGAGAAAAGGACAAACTTTCTACACTACTTTGTCTTAGTCAATATAAGAATGTATCTTGCTCGAGGACATGTTTCTCCTTAACAAGAACCTTCTGACTAATCTTGTTATCTTAAGATTGTTGTAGGAGTGGATCTGGTAAGACCTTTCTATTGTTAGTTCTAGTTCTAATCCTGTTAATTTAAGATGTATATTGTGGGAGTGGTTAAAGTATATAAGGCCTTAATAAGACTCTTGAGGGGAGGCACTCTCCATCTTCCTTCTGATGTCTATGTCAGAAGCTTACTCTGTCCTTTTTCACTTTAATGGAACTCTGCTGCACAAAAGCTCTTGAGTCATCAAGCCTGATCCCTGGTCCTGAAGCTAAATCTTCCTCAGAGATCACAAATCCGACATCGTTCACTATCAGCAATAAGCTATTGCTGATTCTAGAAAGAATGCTCAAACTACCGCACAATTGCACTCATCTCCTCACTCCAGTACTCTTATCGGGAGAATCCCATGGACAGAGGAGCCTGGTAGGATGCAGTGCATGGGGTCACTACTAGTCAGACATGACTGAGCGACTTTACTTTCACTTTTCACTTTCATGCATTGGAGAAGGACATGGCAACCCACTCCAGTGTTCTTGCCTGGAGAATCCCAGGGACGGGGGAGCTTGGTGGGCTGCTGTCTATGGGGTCGCACAGAGTCAGACACGACTGAAGCGACTTAGCAGCAGCAGCAAGCACCACATGCTAGTAAAGTAATGCTCAAAATTGTCCAAGCCAGGCTTCAGCACTATGTGAACCGTGAACTCCCAGATGTTCAAGCTGGTTTTAGAAAAGGCAGAGGAACCAGAGATCAAATTGCCAACATCCACTGGATCATGGAAAAAGCAAGAGAGCTCCAGAAAAACATCTATTTCTGCTTTATTGACTATGCCAAAGCCTTTGACTGTGTGGATCACAATAAACTGTGGAAAATTTTGAAAGAGATGGGAATCCCAGACCACCTGACCTGCCTGTAGGCAGGTCAGGAAGCAATAGTTAGAACTGGACATGGAACAACAGACTGGTTCCAAATAGGAAAAGGAGTATGTCAAGGCTGTATATTGTCACCTTGCTTATTTAACTTATATCCAGAGTACATCAAACTGTGGAAAATTCTGAAAGAGATGGGAATACCAGATCACCTGACCAGCCTCTTGAGAAACCTATATGCAGGTCAGGAAGCAACAGTTAGAACTGGACATGGAACAACAGACTAGTTCAAAATAGGAAAAGGAGTATGTCAAGGCTGTATATTGTCACCCTGCTTATTTAACTCTATGCAGAGTACATCATGAGAAATGCTAGGCTGGAAAAATCACAAGGTGGAATCAAGATTTCCAGGATAAATTTCAATAACCTCAGATATGCAGATGACACCACCCTGATGGCAGAAAGTGAAGAGGAACTAAAAAGCCTCTTAATGAGAATAAAAGAGGAGAGTGAAAAAGTTGGCCTAAAGCTCAACATTCAGAAAACGAAGATCATAGCATCTGGTCCCATCACTTCATGGGAAATGGATGGGGAAACAGTGTCAGGCTTTATTGCTTTGGACTCCAAAATCATTACTTCAAAGATGGTGATTGCAGCAATAAAATTAAAAGATGCTTATTCTTTGGAAGGAAAGTTATGACCAATCTAAATAGCATATTCAAAAACAGAGAGATTACTTTGCCAACAAAGGTCTGTCTAGTCAAGACTATGGTTTCCCTGTGGTCATGTATAGATGTGAGAGTTGAACTATAAAGAAAGCTGAGTGTCAAAGAATTGATGCTTTTGAACTGTGGTATTGGAGAAGACTCTTGAGAGTCCCTTGCACTGCAAGGTGATCCAACCAGTCCATTCTAAAGGCGACCAGCCCTGGGTGTTCTTTGGAAAGACTGATGATAAAGCTGAAATTCCAGTACTTTGGCCACCTCATTCGAAGAGTTGACTCATTGGAAAAGATTCTGATGCTGGGAGGGATTGGGAGCAGGAGGCAAAGGGGACGACAGAGGATGAAATCGCTGGATGGCATCACCGACTCGATGGACTCCAGAAATTGGTGATGGACAGGGAGGCCTGGCATGCTGTTATTCATGGAGTCGCAAAGAGTCAGACACTACTGAGCAACTGAACTGAACTGAAGCTATCCAACCCAAGCCATCACCATCTGTTTGCATTCATACAGTGCAATTGTCCTCCAGGCATAATGGAGTGAATGAGAATTTCTCATGAAATATCCCCGTAGAGCTAATGCCCACATAACAGTTTCAGAGATGTTTCTGGAAACATCAGGAGGATAATGCATGAGGTGATAAACCCTGGTGACTGGAGATCAGACTGAAGTTCTCAGTCTGCTTCCATCAAAGGGAGACATAGATCTTTCCTATTTCTACAAAGCACAGCAATGCCTATTGCACTTATTACTGAGAGTTTGGCAATTGGTTATAAGGAAGAAAATCAAAATACAATTTTAAGGAAAGACTATATATTTTTTCTGGTTCCTATTGGACATAAATGTTCCCAGAGTGAAGCAATTTCTCTCTGTCTTTATTTCAAGGGATGATTTCTCTCCATTCACCGGAATCCTGTTTGACCCTGTTCTCTCATCTCAGGATCCAAAACCAAACTCTTTCCTCAACCCCCAGACAATACTCCATCCTTCCTGCTCCAGAATATTAGATAGAGAGAACGTCCATCATCCTCAAAGGAACTCCCCACTCCCACCCAAGCCCCCATGCCTACATGCATGGAGTGTTCTTATCTCTAAATCTGAAAAAGAAGTCACTGGAATCAATCATATATGCCTTACTGTCTAACTTTTTCAAATTATTGAGGCACAAGAGTCAGCAAATATCTCCACTGAGACTAATTAAAATTTTAATTATTTGAGGATTGATTTAGAGTTACTATTAGGTTGTCCAAAGAGTTTATTCAAATTTTTTCATAAGTCTTAGGTTAAAAAATCTGATTGAACTTTTTGGCCAAGTTACTAATTTAATTTTACTAGTAAGCAATGTATAGTAAAAACATAAAAGGTGTGCATTTTTATCAGTTCCAAAATCTAAAAACTGTTCATTTACACAGATATCCCTGGGTCAGGAAGATCCTCTGGAGAAGAGAATGGGATTGCAAAGAGATGGACACAACTGAGTGACTTAACACTACTACATGCTTTTCTTACGTTTAATTTCACTTAAAAAGTTCATCACGTGCCATGTTAATACTCAGAAAATATTTTGTTTCTTCAAATGCCAATTTTCTGGTTTCTACCCTTTGAAGGATTTAATTCCAGCCATTAGAAACATGGGCCACCTATAAAATATCATTTAGCATATATTATTTATAGAAAAGCCTGTTCATAGCAGACTCCTAAAAAACACCTGGGAAAATAGGTTTCTAAGTATGGATTTATGGATTTAAAATGCTGTGCATTACAGTACAGGGCATTTGTATTTTTAAGGAGTGTTTCCAGATCATGCTGATTCTGAGTGAGGTTTAAGAATCACTTCTATATTTTCTTGCTGGCTACCCAACATATTGGGTGCTGTCTGGACCCAGGCCTTTTTCAAGCATCTGCTCCTAGATCTGGATCTGTAGCTGGTCTGTAAATGGGGTGATAACTAGGATTCAGGCAGAAAAATGATGCAACATTGTGATTCCTATCCCTCCTCAGGCTCTCAGTAACTGTATGGTGAGCTGAAAACTATTTATCCTCCTTGACGTTATTGCACTTGCTTTGTTTTTTTCCTCAGTGACTTTTTAAAATTTATTCTTAATTAGAGGACAATTTGGAATATTGTGTTGGCTTCTGCCATACAGCGTGAGTCAGCCATAAGTGTACACATGTCCCCTTAATCTTGAACCTCTCCCTCACCTCCACCCCATTCTACACCTTTGGGTTGTCACAGAGCGCCGTGTTGAGCTCCCTGCACCCATACAGCAACTTCTTATTAGCTATCTATTTTATGTAGGTAACACACACATTTCAATGCTCCTCTCTCAATTCATCCCACTGTCTCCTTCCCCTGCTGGGCCCAAGTTTGTTCTGCATGTCTGCATCTCTATTCCTGCCCTGCAAATGAGTTCATCAGTACCATTTTTCTAGATTATATATATACATAAAATACACAATAGTTGTTTTTCTCTTTCTGACTTTCTTCACTCTGCTTAACAAGCTCTAGGTTCATCAACTTCACTAGAACTGACTCAAATGTGTTCCTTTTATGGCTGAGTAATATTCCACTGTGTATATATACCACAGCTTCTTTATCCATTCATCTGTTGATGGAAATCTAGGTTGTGTCCATGGCCTACCTATTGTAAATAGTGCTGCAATGAACATTGGGGTTACTTGTGTCTTTTTCAGTTTTGTTTCTTTCAGAGTATGTGTCCAGTAGTGGGATTGCTGAGTCATATGGTAGTTTTATTCCTAACTTTTTAAGGAATCTCCATGCTGTTCTCCATAGTGACTATATCAATTTGAACTTATTTTAAAAATCAAAATTGTGAGGATGGAATGGGATAATGTAAGTGAAGTGTTCAGTAAACTGTATGGCTTCTTATAAGAAGAGATTGGAATTAGGACACAGATTATCCTTCTTATAGCTCATGGTTGACCTTTCTCTTCTTATTTCATCTGAGATATTAAAATCATTTACATGGAAGGCAGGGACCAGTGCAATTAATTGCAGCTGAAATTGCAACACTTCTTTTCTATCTCAGCCTTTCCTTGTGATGTGATGTGTCCTAATCTGTCAGATATAGAAAGTTAATCCCTGTAGGACTAGACAGGGGATTAAACAAAGACTATCATGTTTGTTTTACTTCATTCAGTGTTCTTAGCAAGCCTGAAAATAGAAACGGGAATGAAGAGTGTAAAGTGAAAGCACACGTCAATTGATGGTTTGGTCTAGGGTTACGGAGAGCACTTCCAGAAGCTGTGATCACCAGATCTGGGGTCATGCACCTACACTGCAAACTTCATAAGCACACTTCTCTGTACTTATTTCTTTAAAGTAGTTCAAAAATGAATACACTACTTTGTTATTCACTATATGGATTTTAAGTGTATATAAAAATAGAAACTTGACAGGATGAGATAAAAATTAGTAGACTATACAACATGGTGAAGGTGCTTAACGCCACTGGCTTACATTTAGATGGTTAGAATCGTAAATTTTATGTTCTGATATTTGATATATATTTTATTATAAATAAAATTATTGACATAAGTAGAAATAATACCCTAACATATCCATCCAGAATACCTGGCGTGCCCCGTGGTGGTTGGCTGGAGCTATCAGAGAAGCTTAGAGCCAGAGTGAACGTACTGCAGTCCTAGTCTCCACTATCAAAGGCCGAATCTCCTGCGAGTCAGAATCCCTTCAGGAAACATGCAAGGTCATGGAGGAACACCGGCTGTGTGACCTTGGGCAAGTCACTTAAACATCCTATTGTCAGGTTTCCTAATATTTTCAATGGAAGGTAAAAAATTCTTATATATTTACATCAAATATGTATTAAAGTAATTTGCATTAAACATTTCATAAATCCAATGGGGACAAATGGTTGCCAGACTTATTGTAGAAAACATTTTATAATGTATGCAAATATTAAATCACTATATAGTATATCTGAAACTACCATAACATTGTATATTAACTGTATTTCAAAAAATTCACAATCTTCAGAAGAGCTTCATAATATAGAGTATTATTCAAACGTTTTAATGAGAAAACAAATATATTTTTTAAGTTATGTAATTTATTTAAGATCACTGTTTCAGAAGTCAGACTGAGAATCTGAATCCATGTCTTAGCTCCAAATCCTTATTCCATCCCCTAGAGGTGACAGGAGGTATAATCACCTGCAAGGGGTTTTGTGAAGATTAATCAAAATGATCAAAGTAAAGCATTATGAACAGTTACTAGGCAGAATAGATCCTCTTTAAAAACTTTCTGTTTTTTCATGATACACTATTTCATTGAAAGTTTTACTTTCAGGTTCAAAAGATTCATTAGGAAAAGAAACCTCTTGTTACACACAATAAACCTATTTCAATTTCTTAATCGGGGGTTATTCTACTTAATTTCAATATACAGTCATTAGAAGAATCTGAAGCAAAAGAGAGAAGTAACGGTGTGGTGCTGGCTTAGTCACTAAGTCATGTCCGACTCTTGCGACCCCTTGGACTGTAGCCTGCCAGGTTCCTCTGTCCATGGAATTTCCTGGGCAAAAATACTGGAATGCGTTGCCCTTTCCTTCTCCAGGGGATCTTCCTGACTCAGGGATCGAATCTGGGTCTCCTGCATTGCAGGCAGCTTCTTTAACAAGTGAGCCACCAAGGAAGCCCTAAGTAACAGTGTTGCTATTGTTGTTGCTTAGTTGCTAAGTCATGAATTTTTGCTACCCCATGGACTGCCAGGCTCCTCTTTCCATGAGATTTTCCAGGCAAGCATACTGGAGTGGGTTGCCATTTCTTTCTTCAAGTAAAAGTGTGTACATCACCAAATCGGACTGAAACCTACACCCAGATTTGGACAGCTTTGGGAAATTCCATGCAAAATCTATCTGGAGTTCCAACTGGGAAAGGGTCATGGATGGTGTGTCCACCCCATGGGTGAGACTTAAGTTTTGGAGGCTCCCACTTGTAATCTCAAGCTGGAAAACTGATATCATCAGTTTGAGCACAAAAATGCAACTCTAGGTTTTTACTTTTACAATACTGTTTTTTTTTGCCTTGTGAGTCACAATGCTTTTCAGACCCCAGAGAACTGACCAGGCCTCCTCTGGGGCTCCAGGGGCTCAGGAAATTTGAAGTCTCACTTCTCAGCTTATCTAAAATGGCACTTGCATTGCTGGTAACAACTGGTGTGCTTGCAAGCAGGCACATAGTCGAGGCAGGATCCAGGCAAAATCGGAAGCCAGTCAGAGGCTCCCTACATCGGACCCTGAGAAAAACTACTTCTATTTTAATTTCCCTAAAATACACTGTATATGAAATAAATCAGCAAATGAATTAACATTTGCATTTCCTTAGGGAACAAATTAAGTGTGACATTAAGGGCAAATTAATCTCTCTCTCCCCTTCCCCTTATCTTCTTTTCTCTACTCCATCAAACACACACACACACACACACACACACACACATACACACACAAATACACACAAAGTAACAATCCTGAGCCATTAAACCATGAAGTCACATATAAAAGAATAGGTGAGATAATAGAACAGTGCTAGAAATTTGACTATTCATTTTGCAGAGAATGAGACTGAGACTCAGAAATTTTGAATGACTAACTTGCCAGAAGAAATATCAATAACCTCAGATATGCAGATGACACCACCCTTATGGCAGAAAGTGAAGAGGAACTCAAAAGCCTCTTGATGAAAGTGAAAGAGGAGAGTGAAAAAGTTGGCGTAAAGCTCAACATTCAGAAAACGAAGATCATGGCATCCAGTCCCATCACTTCATGGGAAATAGATGGGGAAACAGTGTCAGACTTTATTTTGGGGGGCTCCAAAATCACTGCAGATGGTAACTGCAGCCATGAAATTAAAAGACGCTTACTCCTTGGAAGAAAAGTTATGACCAACCTAGATAACATATTCAAAAGCAGAGACATTACTTTGCCGATTAAGGTCTGTCTAGTCAAGGCTATGGTTTTTCCTGTGGTCATGTATGGATGTGAGAGTTGGACTGTGAAGAAGGCTGAGCGCCTAAGAACTGATACTTTGGGATTGTGGTGCTGGAGAAGACTCTTGAGAGTCCCTTGGACTGACTGCAAGGAGATCCAACCAGTCCATTCTGAAGGAGATCAACCCTGGGATTTCTTTGGAAGGAATGATGCTAAAGCTGAAACTTCAGTACTTTGGCCATCTCATGCGAAGAGTTGACTCATTGGAAAAGACTCTGATGCTGGGAGGGATTGGGGACAGGAGGAGAAGGGGACGACCGAGGATGAGTTGGCTTGATAGCATCACGGACTCGATGGACGTGAATCTGAGTGAACTCCGAGAGATGGTGATGAAGAGGGAGGCCTGGTGTGCTGCGATTCACGGGGTTGCAAAGAGTCGGACACGACTTAGCGACTGAACTGAACTGAACTGAACCAAGGTCAAGTAACTAATATGCAGAAGAACTGAGTTTAAAAGCCAGTCTTCTGGCCCACAGGAAGTGTGTTCTACACCATACCCTATGCTCTATGAAAAGTGGTAGATAAAAGAATAACACAGAGAAGAAGAAAAAATAGAAGACAGCCCACAGAAGGTCAAGGGTCTAAGTGGCAGACGGGAGAGGTCCCCACTGACAAGTGTCATTTGTTAGAAATGGCGAGACTCTGCAGTAGATGACATAGAATCTCCTTTTCTTTGTTGTCATGTGTCTTCTGGTAGCTCTTGAGTAGCAAGATACCACGTTTTGTGAAATGCCTGCTTTAGAGTTTCTTCCTTCTATTTTTTACCTATTCAGGAAAGGCAAAGAAAATGTGTCACATCACGTTAAATCAGTGTTGGAATATGAGTGTGCATGAGTCTCTTGCATTCCAGCACATCTTGCTAGGAGAGGCACTATGATCACACTGTCTTTCCAAGGATGACAGGAAGATGGTAGGAAGAGCCTTGGAATAGGGACTCTGTCTCCCTTCACAGCACAGAGCAGGCATGTTTTCTGGTCATTAAAATCAATTCAAGCTCAGGGTTGCTCTCCTGCTATACATCCCACAGAGTGTAGACATCTTGTGGCTCTGTCCACCTTGCCCAGGGTAAACTGGCAATCTACAGTGGACTATAGTCCATAGGGTCACAAACAGCTGGACGTGACTAAGGTGATTTAGCAAGTATATCCAACACAAATGCTGGTACTCTGACTCCAAGGAAGAAACTGTCCTTGTCTGTGATCCACAAACCTTCTATCCTCTGCCTGCATCAGTGACACAGACCTATCTTGGGCCAAACCAGGTAATGGTGAGGATACAAACAAACGTGCTCTGCACGGCAGATGGCAGATGAGAGCACAGTCACCTGGTGGGAAGCAGACCGTGGGTGCAGCGAGGCAGTTTTTGCAGCGCCATCCATCTCTATCAGGGCTAAAACTGAGCTCTTTTGGCTGGTGTGCAATCATCAAGTCTCCCACTTCAAATGACTATGAGTCAAGGACAGGTCAATCATGCAGCCTGCCTGTAATGAGAAGGTAATTTACATGTTGGTAATTAAATGGCAAAAAACAATTGCAACAATTGGTGAGATCATAATTTATTATTTCTTTTACCACCACTCAGGCATTCTGACCTGAGTGGAATGCTATATCAGAGCAAATTATACTCCACTGATAGATGCCTAACAAGAAATATAGAGTTTTTAACCATAGGGCAAGATGTTTGTGAAGTCCTGAGTGATGATTGTTACCATATTTTAAAGAAAATATACTTTAATCTTAAACATGAAAGTGTGAAGTAGAAATTATCTCATAAATGAAGTTTAAACAACTGAAAACTTTCCTGAGAATTTATGCTGAATGTCATACTAGTGAATTTTGTATGGTTGTCTCTTATACTGGTTTAGTTGTTAAAACCAAACAGTGTTCTTAAAGGCTTTTAGAAGTGTGTCTGTGTGTGGGGGGGTGGGGGTCGGGGGGTTGGTTTGAGCTCATGACATTTCAATTTAGTGTTCTTTTACTAAAGGTTTGTGTTCTTTGAAATTACCATTCTGTAATTCTTACCACACATACAATTTTGTCAGTCTCCTTGGTATAATTGTCAAGAGAAGGCATGTCCTTTTCATCATACTGAATTTTCTCATATATAACAATTATCCTCCATAATTTGCAAGTAATCAATTGTTCCATGAACTAGTCTGCTGTCTCCTTTTATGATTTGTATTTGTCTAGCTGTCCTTGTATTTCAGTGCATGCAATCTGACCAGTGTTCACCCTACCAAGGGTCTTAAATGTACCACATGGAGGTTAATATAAAATCTATTTGCAATTCAATGTTTGTACAGGACTGTAGTATGAAATCCAAACAAATATTTATTCTACATGTAAACTCTTTTAGAGAAAATAAATTAAAATTGAAACACTATCAAATTAGATTTTGTGCAATATTTGTAGATTTTTATGACAGGCTAATATTTTCTTCCAAAAGGCAAATGTCACTAACCTAAAAAGCATTTGGGAAAAAAATTCTTCTAAAATTTCAATCATAGATGAAACAGATTTTGTTTCCTGTTTTCATCCATGGATTCTCAGCCACACTTGATACTTTAACTAGAAATTAGTTAGAAAGGAGGTAGAGGATACTTACTGTGCTTGAGAATCAGGAATATTTATGATGTTTGAAGCAACATGTAATTTAAAAATATGCTCCAGATTTTAAGTTTCATGAGTGACTTACCAAGTAGTAGTTTTGTGTTTATGGCAGTGAAATGTTTTTCTCAGGCTAAATCCTGAGCCGAAGTCTGTTCTGCTTTGCATTTGTAAGAACTACAGTTTGGAAGATGTTAATCACTTGGCATGAAGCGTTCTTTAAAATGCCATTTTGAATAAGAAAAAATAGCCCTTTATCAGGTACATAAAGACATCTGAGGCATATTTTGGTGTCTAATTTGAATGTACTAGATAGCTGATAATACAGTACTTCTCAATTTGAAGATGCTCTTGCTGCAAAAACATGTTCTCATGTGTCATATTACATAAAAGGCAATAATACATGATGAAAATAGCCTTTAAAAAATATGCAAAAGTTCCCTGATGCTAAAAATACTTTGGGATCTGATAAGACTTGAACAAAACCCCAGACCCATAAGCACTCAGTGTTGTCCTACAAAACCCCAAAGAAAGCTTTGGTTCTCTGGTGGAAACTTGTGTAATATGTTTGTTTTGAGGGCCTAAGTTCCAATCAGTTCAGTCACACAGTTGTGCCTGAATCTTTGCAACTCATGGACTGCAGCACACCAGGCTTCCTTGTCCAGAACCAACTCCCAGAGCTTGCTAAAACTCATGTCCATCTAGTCAGTGATGCCATCCAACCATCTCATCCCTCATCACCCCTTTCTCCTCCTGCCTTCAAATTTTCCCAGCATCAAGGTCTTTTCCAGTGAGTCAGTTCTTTACATCAGGTGGCCAAAGTATTGAAGTTTTAGCTTTAGCATCAGTTCTTCCAATGAATATTCAGGATTCATTTTCCTTACGATTGACTGATTCTCCTTGCAGTCCAAGGGACTCTCAAGAGTATTCTCCAACACCACAGTTCACAAGCATCAGTTCTTTAACACTCAGCTTTCTTCATGGTCCAACTCTCACAGCCATACATGACTACTGGAAAAACCATAGCTTTGACAAGACAGAACTTTGTTGGCAAGTAATGTCTCTGTTTTTAATATGCTGTCTAGATTGGTCATAACTTTTCTTCCAAGGATCAAGTGTCCTTTAATTTCATGGCTGCAGTCACCATCTGCAATGATTTTGGAGCCTCAAAAATATAGTATATCAACTGTTTCCACTGTTTCACCACCTATTTCCCATGAAGTGATAGGACCAGATACCATGATCTTAGATTTTTGAATGTTGAGTCTTAAGCCAACTTTTATTCTCTCCTCTTTCACTTTCATCAAGAATCTCTTTAGTTGTTCTTTGCTTTTAGTCATAAGGGTGGTGTCATCAGCATATCTAAGGTTACTGATATTTATTTCTTCTGGCAATCTTGATTCCAGCTTGTGCTTCATCCTCCCTGGCGTTTTACATGATTTATTCTCCATATAAGTTAAATAAGTTGGGTGACAATATACAGCCTTGACATACTCCTTTCCCAAATAGGAACCAGTCTGTTGTTCCATGTCTGGTCTGCTCTTGACATGCATGTAGGTTTTTCAGGAGGCAGGTAATGTAGTCTGGCATTCTCATCTCTTTAAGAATTTTCCATAGTTTGTTGTGATCTACAGAGTTAAAGGATTAGGTGTAGTCAATAAAGCAGAAGTAGATGTTTTTCTGGAACTCTCTTGCTTTTCTGATGATCCAACAGATGTTGGCAATTTGATTCTGGTTCCTCTGCCTTGTCTAAATCCAGCTTGAACATCTGAATGTTCACTGTTCATGTACTGCTTAAGCCTAGCTTGGAGAATTTTGAGCATTACTTTGCTAGCATATGAAATGAGTGCAGTTGTGGGTAGTTTGAGCATTCTTTGGCATTGCCTTTCTTTGGGATTGGAATTAAAACTGACCTTTTCCAGTCCTGTGGCTGCTGGGAGCCAGCACAGGAGATCCCACCCACGATAAGGTCATGCAGGACTCGAGGGAATCCCTGGGCCATCCAACCCATGACAAGGTTGTGCAGAAGAGTCCTGATGAGCAAGGCCTCAGGACTCAATGGACCCCTGGACCTACTCGAGCATCTACCCCCAAACCAGAACCTGTCTTACTATTTTATGTCTTTCGCCAGCTCTTCTGACATTAGCAGGGGGCTGTCCCTGACCTAAAGAGTTAAATTAGGGCTTTAGTTTATAAATCTCCTGGGCATAAAAGGAGTGTTTCAAAGCCCCTGTTAGCATTCTAGCTTACTGGGCAGATTTATCTAGACTCTTGCAACATTGTTGAGCCTATGCTTGCTGCCAAGTTCTCACATTCTTTATCCACTGTGTTCCTGGGAGTACCTATAGTTAAGATATAAAAATAACAAGCAGCAGCATTAGCATTAGCAACTTTAGACTTTGAGTTAATAAGTTCTTTCTTTGCTGTAACCCGCTAAATCTTTGCTCCATAAAAATGTAACTCTGAATTTAAGAGTGCTGCAGGCTAAGAATTTAAGAAAAAAAACACTTTAAGGAAAAATCATTGATCTGACTGACCAGTTTTTATCAAAAAAAGGTCATGGAATATCAACAGGTCTCTGGTACAGAGGATGATGTTTAGAAAGTGGGACTCTTGCAGAAGGGAACCTGATATCAATAAAAGTTATTACTGATGGAATGTTGAGTTGACTCTGCATTTTTCACCTTGCTGTATGTATAACTCAGGGTATAAAAGCCCCCCCCCAAAAATAAAGTAAATGGGCCTCACTCACCAAAGAAGCTTGGTCACCCCGTGTCTCTTTCCTTATCTCGTTATCTATCTTTTTTCATTCACCAACGTCATCCATCCTGAGGACATCTCTGGACTCTGCTGAGGCTGGACCCCAGCATGTGGCCACTGCTGAGTTTTCCAAATTTGCTGGCATATTGAGGGCAGCACTTTCACAGCATCATCTTTTAGGATTTGAAATAACTCAATTGGAATTCCATCACCTCCTCTAGTTTTGTTCATAGTGATGCTTTCTAGGGCCCTCTGGACTTCACATTGCAGGATGTCTGTCTCTAGGTGAGTGATCACACCATCATGGTTATCTGTATCATAAAGATCTTCTTTGTATAGTTTTTCTGTGTATTCTTGCTGCCTATTCTAAATATCTTCTGCTTCTGTTAGGTCCATACCATTTCTGTTCTTTATTGAGCCCATCTTTGCATTAAATGTTCCCTTAGTATCTCTAGTTTTCTTGAGGAGATCTCTAGTCTTTCCCATTTTAGTATTTTCCTCTATTTCATCACATTGATCACTGAGAAAGGCTTTCTTATTTCTCCTTGCTATTCTCTGAAACTCTGCATTCAAATGGGCATATCTTTCCTTTTCTCATTTGCCTTTCACTTCTCTTCTCTTCTCAGCTATTTGTAAGGCCTCCTCAGACAACCTTTTTGCATTTCTTTTTCTTGGGGATGGTCTTGATCACTTCCTCCTGTTCAATGTCACAAACCTCTGTCCACAGTACTTCAAACACTCTGTCTAACAGATCTAATCTCTTGAGTCTACTTGTCTCTTCCACTTTATAATCATAAGCGACTTCATTTTGGTCATATCTGAATGGTCTCATGGTTTTCCCTACTGTCTTCAGTTTAATTCTGAATTTTCAATAAGGAGTTCATGTTCTGAGCCACAGTCAGCTCCCAGTTTATATTTGCTGACTGTATAGAGCTTCTCCATCTTTGGCTGCAAAATAGATAATCAATCTGGTTTCAGTATTGACCATGTGATGATGTCCATGTGTAGATTTCTCTCTTGTGTTGTTGGACAAGTGTGTTTGCTATGACTAGTGCATTCTCTTGGTAAAACTCTGTTAGCCTTTGCCCTACTTCATTTTGTACACTAAGGCCAAATTTGCCTGTTACTCCAGGTATCTCTTGACTTCCTACTTTTGCATTCCAGTCCCCTATGATGAAAAGGACATCTTTGGGGGGTGTTACTTCTAGAAGATCTTGTAATCTTTATGGAACCATTCAATTTCAGCTTCTTCAGCATTACTTGTTGGTGCATAGACTTCCATTACTGAGATATTGAATGGTTTGCCTTGGAAATGAATAAAGATCATTCTGTCGTTGTTGAGATTGCATCCAAGTACTGCATTTTGAACTTTTTTATTGACTATGATGGCTACTCCATTTCTTCTAAGGGCTTCTTGTCCACAGTAGTATATATAATGGTCATCTGAATTAAATTCACCCTTTTCAGTCCATTTTAGTTCACTGATTCCTAAAATGTCGATATTCACTCTTGCCCTCTCCTGTTTGATCACTTCCAGTACTTTGATTCATGAATTTAACATTTCAGATTTTTATGCAATATTGAACTCCGGGAGATGGTGATGAACAGGGAGGCCTGGTGTGTTGTGATTCATGGGGTCGCAAAGAGTCGGACACAACTGAGCGACTGAACTGAACTGAACTGAAATGAGGCAATATTGTTCTATAAACCATAGGATTTTATTTGCCATTAGGGTGGTATCCTCTGTTTATCTGAGGTTATTGATACTTCCTCAGGCATCTTGACTCTGGCTTGTGATTCATGGACTGGTTCAAAATTGGGAAAGGAGTATATCAAGACTGTATATTGTCACCATGCTTATTTTAATTATATGTAGAGTACATCATGCAAATTCTCATGGAATTCTCTAGGCAAGAATACTAGAGTAAGGTGCCATTCCCTTCTCCAGGGCATCTTCCCAACCTGGGATCAAACTCAGGTCTCCTGCATTATAGGCAGATTCTTTACCACCTCAGCCACCACAGATGTAAGAGATGGACACTAAAGTAGGCTGAACGCTGAAGAATTGATGCTTTTGAACTGTGGTGTTGGAGAAAACTCTTGAGAGTTTTGGACAGCAAGGAGATCAAGCCGGTTAATCCTAAAGGAAATCAACCCTGAATATTCAGTGGAGGGATTGATGCTGAAGCTAAAGCTCCCATACTTTGGCCACCTGAGAGAAAGAGCTGACTCATTGGGAAAGACTCAACGCTGGGAAAATTGAGGGCAGGAGAAGGGGACAACAGATGATTAGATGGTTTGAATGCTATAATTGACTCAAAGGACACGAGTCTGAGGAAACTCTGGGAAAAGTGAAGGACATGGGAGCTTGGTGTGCTGCATTCTAGGGTGTCACAAAGTGTCGGATATGACCGAGCAACTGAACAACAAATGTCTTTGGCACTTTTCTGTTGACTCTACTAATTAAGGCCAATTTGAAAACAGACCCATGTCTCCCCCCAGCCTTTTCTGAAGCACCAAAAGTGAGAATATTTCCAACTGAATCACTTTGCTGTACAGCAGAAACTAACACAACATTTCAAGCCAAGTGTACTTTAATTTTAAAAGACCTGAATCACTTTGATAGCAAGGTCGACAGGGCGGACCAACCTGTACATTTCAGAGAAGCACACAGCTCCACCATGCACCTCAACACATGCCCACAAAACAACGAGGAAACCTAAATTGATTTCAGAGGAGGCAACCGAAAAAAGCTGTGTTTTGGGAGGTGGCTTCACTGAAGCAGCATGACCACAGACTTTGTCCAATTGACAAATACTTAGACAAAGATAAATGGTCCCTGGCATTTGTCTTGCTCTCAATGAACAGATGGCCCTACCTCTGTGCCTGAGCTACAAAGAAGGGATTTAAAGCTATATAGACACAACCTTACACTTGTTTCTTTCCTCTCACATGTGTGAGATATGGTTTGTTTCTGCATCATTTGCAACTGAATATGTTATATTCCTCATAAACTTACAAGCCTTTCATTTTTATGTGCTAAGAGAGAAAACTAAGAAAGGATGTAGGGTAAATGGCTATGAACAAAGTAAATTACATTTTATGCAAGATTTCATTTGTAATGAAAAAACAATTTCTTACCCATACAACATGCAGAAACAATTTGTAGACTGTAATAGAATATAAGCATTCTAGTTGAGTACTTTGGAATTTTTTATTACATTTCTTGATGTGATATAACAGTATAATTTGCTGTTTTTTACAGTTTTTAGCTTTTAAAAATTTTTTTTGTTTTTTTTTTCCCTATACTTCTTAAGCTTCCTTACACCCAATATATATTATAGAGCACTACCCATTTCAGCATGATCATTTGCACTTTGTGAGAAATGTAGTGGTGATCAGTATCCACAAGCTTTTTTAGAGACTGCAGTCCTAGCACATACATCTCTGCATCATATCACAAGAATGACCCAAGAAATGAGAAGAAAAGTTTAAAGAAATGACAAGGCTACATACAAGAACAACAGCATACAGAGAACGATTTTGTGTTGTCTTGGTAACTGCATCAATATATATTTATTGAGTGTATAATATGTTAGCCAGTGTTCCACTTGATTGAATTGTATCAGAGAACAGAATATCCAGGTTCTCCACTGCCATAGCTGTCTAGTCAGGTGGAGAAAAGGACAATAAACAACTGTTTAACATAATACAGATATTATAATAGCCAAGGAGATAGATTGGTTAGGATAATGGGATCAAGAGTGAAACATCATGAGTTTGTAGGGATTCCTATACATGCTGTGGTGAAGAAAGGCTTCTGTGAAGGGGTGAAATTTGACTAGAGAATTTTTTTTTAAGGTGAGGAATAATTTGTGAGGATTTGTATGGAAAATGTGTTCAGCTGAAGGAATAGTATTTCCGATCAGGGGAATGTCTGATGTATTCAGGACCAGGAGAAAGACTAGATGGAGATACAGGGGCCAGATTATGTAGAACCTTTTAACTCAAAGTAGGAACTTTAAATTTTATTCAAAAAACAATGGGAAGGCAAGAGAGAACTTTGAACAGAACAGTGGTAAGATTTGATCTATATATATTTTCACAACTTTATTGAGGTATAACTGACATACTATAAACTGCAAATGTTAAAAGTGAACAATTGTATAAATTGTAGCGTATGTATAGACCTGCTGAAACCATTACTGCAATTAGTGCAATTAACATGAGCTTCTCCCAATGTACTGTATCACTAGGCAGTTCCACCGTCCTTCTGCTCCCCACCACTCTCACCCCTAACAGGCTCTCCATTTTCTGTCTCTGGAGTAGTTTTAATATTCTAGAATTTGGACATTCTGTTCTAGCAAAAGAATTGAAATGTTACCAAAAAATGTGCACTGAGCACAATTTTTTTTTAAAGTAACCCATGTTGTGTCACATTAGCAATTCAGTCCTTTTTGTTGATGAGTAATAATCTATTGTATGAATGTTCCACAGTATGTTTTTTCCTCATCTGTTAAAGGAAATTTAGATCGCTTCCAGGGTTTTTGCTATCGTAAATAATGCTACTATGAATATTTGTGTACAAGTCTTGCTGTGGACAAACACTTTCATTTTCTTGAATAAAATACCTAAGAGTAACAAGACCTGGAGCTGACTGTGGCTCAGATAATAAATTCTTTATTGCCAAATTTAGACTTAAACTGAAGAAAGCAGGGAAAATCACTAGACCATTCAGGTATGACCTAAAAAAAAACCCCTTACAATTATACACCTATAATCCAAGCCAGGCTTCAGCAATATATGAAAAGGATTTGAGGGACTATATCTGATAGACAAAGTGCCTCATGAACTATGCATAGAGGTTCATGACATTGTACAGGAGACAGGGATCAAAACCATCCTCAAGAAAAAGAAATGCAAAAAAGCAAAAATGGCTATGACAAATAGCTGCCTGACAAACAGCTGCAAAAAGAAGAGAAGTGGAAGACAAAGGAGAAAAGGAAAGATATACCCATTTGAAAGCAGAGTTACAAAGAATAGCAAGGAGAAGTAAGAAAGCCTTCCTCATAATCAATGCAAAGAAATAGAGGAAAATAATAGAATGCAAAAGACTAGAGATCTCTTCAAGAAAATTAGAGATACCAAGGGAAATTTTCATGCAAAGATGTGCACAATTAAGGACAGAAATGGTAGGGACCTAAGAGAAACAGAAGGTATTAACAAGAGGTGGCAAGAATACACAGAAGACCTATACAAAAAGTTCTTCACGACCCAGATAATCACGATGGTATGATCACTCACCTAGAGCCAGACATCCTGGAATGTGAAGTCAAGTGGGCCTTAGGGAGCATCACTATGAACAAAGCTAGTGGAGCTGATGGAATTCCAGTAGAGCTATTTCAAATACTAAGCAATGAGTTGTGAAAGCACTGCACTCAATATGCCAACAAATTTGGAAAACTCAACAGTGGCCACAGGACTGGAAAAGGTCAGTTTTCATTCCAATCCCAAAGAAAGGCAATGCCAAAGAATGCTCAGACTACCCACAACTGCACTCATCTCACACGCTAGTAAAGTGATGCTCAAAATTCTCGAAGCCAGGCTTCAGCAATACGTGAACCGTGAACTTCCAGATGTTAAAGCTGGTTTTAGAAAAAGCAGAGGACCCAGAGACTAAATTGTTAACATCAATTGGATCATCAAAAAAAAAAAAGTGGCCACAGGACTGGAAAAGGTCAGTTTTCATTCCAATCCCAAAGAAAGGCAATGCCAAAGAATGCTCAGACTACCCACAACTGCACTCATCTCACACGCTAGTAAAGTGATGCTCAAAATTCTCGAAGCCAGGCTTCAGCAATACGTGAACCGTGAACTTCCAGATGTTAAAGCTGGTTTTAGAAAAAGCAGAGGACCCAGAGACTAAATTGTTAACATCAATTGGATCATCAAAAAAAAAAAGAAAAGAAAAGAAAAGAAAAAAAAGGCAAGAGAATTCCAGGAAAACATCTATCTGCTTTATTGACTATGCCAAAGCCTTTGACTGTGGGATCACAACAATATGTGCAAAATTCTTAGACTTTTTAAGACCAGACCACCTTATTTGCCACCTGAGAAATCCATATGCAGGTCAAGAAGCAACAGTTAGAACTGGACATGGAACAACAGACTGGTTCCAAATCAGGAAAGGAGTATGCCAAGTCTGTATATTGTCACATTCCTTATTTAATTTATATGCAGAGTACATCATGAGAAATCCTGGACTGGATGAAACACAAGCTAGAATCAAGATTGCTGGGAGAAATAACAATATCCTCAGATACGCAGATGACACCACCCTTATGGCAGAAAGTGAAGAAGAACTAAAGAGCTCCTTGATGAAAGTGAAAGAGGAGAGTGAAAAAGTTGGCTTAAAGCTCAACATTCAGAAAACTAAGATCATGGCATCTGGTCCCATTACTTCATGGCAACTAGATGGGGAAACAGTTGAATCAGTGGTTGAATTTGTTTGGGGGGGCTCCAAAATCACTGCAGATGGTGTCTGCAGCCATGAAATTAAGATGTTTGCTCCTTCAAAGAAAAGTTATGACTAACATAGGCATCTTATTAAAAAGCAGAAACATTACTTTGCCAACAAAGGTCTGTCTAGTCAAAGCTATGGTTTTTCCAGTAGTCACATATGGATGTGAGAGATGGACTATAAAGAAAGCTGAGAGTAGAATGCTTTTGAACTGTGGTGTTGGAGAAGACTCTTGAGAGTCCCTTGGACTGCAAGGATATTCAACCAGTCCATCCTAAAGGAGGTCAGTCCTGGGTGTTCATTGGAAGGGCTGATGTGAAGCTGAAACTCCAGTACTGATGCAAAGAGCTAACTCAAAAGATCCTGATGCTAGGGAAGATTGAAGGCAGGAGGAGAAGGGGACAACATAGGATGAGATGATTGGATGGCATCACCGACTCTATCGACATGAGCTTGGGTAATCCCCAGGAGTTGGTGATGGACAAGGAGGCCTGGCGTACTGCGGTCCATGGGGTCCCAAAGAGTTGGACATGATTGAGTGATTGAACTGAACTGAACTGAGAATGACTGAGTCATATGATAAATGTGCATTAACTTTTTAAGAAACTGTCACATTATTTTTCAAAGTAGCTAAACAATTACATATTACCACCAAGAGTGGGTGAGGGTTTCCTCTTCTCCATGTCCTGCCAACACTTATACTGATTGTTTTGTGTTTAAAATAAAACAATTTCAGCCATGAAACTTAGTTGGTGGTGGTATCTCACTTTAGTTTTTCTTTTTTTAATTTCCCTAATGATGACTACTAATGTTAGGCATATTTCATGTGCTTGCTTGCCATCTGTATGCCTTCTTCAGTGAAGAATATGTTCAAATCTTTGCATGTTTTTAGCTGCTTGTTTTCTTTTTACTGATTCTTGAATCAAAGACTTATGGTAAGCAATGCTCATAGGATTCCTACTCCTGAGTGGCTTGATTTGCCTTTTTAAAGAATAACCCTAATTGCCACAAGGAGAATGGATTGTATATGTTCAGCACTATATACGGTCATTAGAGAAGGCAATGGCACCCCACTCTTACTCTTGCCTGGAAAATCACATGGACGGAGGAGTCTGGTAGGCTGCAGTCCATGGGGTCATGAAGAGTCAGACATGACTGAGTGAATCCATTTTCACTTTCATGCACTGGAGAAGGAAATGGCAACCCACTCCAGCATTCTTGCCTGTCTCCAGAATCCCAGGGACGGCGGAGCCTGGTGGGCTGCCATCTATGGGGTCGCACAGAGTTGGACACGACTGAAGTGACTTAGCAGCAGGAGAGATGCTAAATAGGTTTTTGTACATGATGACAAAGAAGTTGGGCAGATGAGTCTGAAATTCAGAAAAGATATCTGACAAAGAGTTATAAATTCAGAGCCTAATCCTATTGGTTATCCTTAAACCCACAGAACTGGGAGAGCTCACCCAAGAGTAAGTATAGATAGAGAAGAAATTCGAGAGGTAATCTCTGAAGTGCTCCAACTTTTAGAAGTTTGAATAAGAAAGGAGACAAATTTGTCAAAAAAAGAAACTGTTACCATGGTTAATGAAGGTGGTGGTAGCATTGAAAGGGGGAAGTAATAAAAACTAATTGACTTTTGCTGGGCTAGATGCTGAGAATTCCCTGAATCACAATTAATAGACATAAGAAGTCATGCTGTTTGAATGTGAAAGAAGGAAAGTAAACAAGTAAAGAAATTATTTAAAAAGGCACACAGTCTGTGATAGAAGATGTGATAAGGATGGTTTTACTTTACTAGGGTGCTGTGGGCGCAAACCTTTAGTGGCAATCCTTTTTTCCTATATGAGTATTCAGGGACACTTTTTTTTTTTAAGTTCATTTTAAGCCACTTTGCTTTTATAAAAAAATTTACCTTAGTACGTGTGCTCACTAATCAAAATAAATCTGACATGGAGATGGTTTTCATGGAAAAAGGCAATTGCTTAATTTTTATTCATTTTTATTGGAGTATTTACAATGTTTTGTTATTTACAATGTTGTGTTAGTTTAAGTGTACAGGAAGGTGATTCAGTTATACGTATATCCACTCTTTTTTAGATTCTTTTCCCATATAGGTCAATACAGAGTATTGAGTAGAGTCCCATGCATTATACAGTTCCTTATTAGTCATCTTGTTCATATATGATAGTGTGTATTTGTCAATCTCAGTCTTTCAATATATACCTCTCTCACTTACACTTTGGTAAACACGTTTGTTTTCTATATCTTTGACTCTTTCTGCTTTGTAGATAAGTTCATTTGTATCCTTTTTATAGATTCCACATGTAAGTGATATCATAGGATACTTGTCTTTCTCTGTCTAGTTTACTTCAATTAGAATGACAATTTCTAGGTCCATCCATGTTGCTGAAAATGACATTATTTCATCCTTTTTATACCTGAGTAACATTCCTGTTGATGGACATTTATGTTTCTTCCATGTCCTGGCTAACAATCAGCTCTCTTAATGTCAGTACTGATAAGCCCATGAACATACATTGGTTCTGCTGTACAACTTTATTCAAGCAAACAGTAAAATGGGGAGGTAATAACTATGTTGGACTCTCTATGGCTTACCCAATGGAAATTAATATAAGGAAAAATTGGAGCCCTCATTCTTGCTATTATAGGTAGCAAGCTGATTACAGCTAGTTGCAACATAGCAATTCTCTTACCTGGTCCTCTACTTCCTATGTGAAAGTAACAGAGCACATCATCCTTACTGTCTTTAAAACTTTTCTTCAGTTCAGTTCAGTTCAGTTCAGTCACTCAGTTGTGTCTGACTTTTTGCAACCTCAAAGTGGAGTGCAATCGCAGCACTCCAGGCCTCCCATCACCAACTCCCAGAGTTCAGTCAGACACGGGTCCATTGAGTTGGTGATGCCACTCAGCCATCTTCTCATCTTCTGTTGTCCCCTTCTCCTCCTGCCTCTAATCCCTCCTAGTATCAGAGTCTTTTCCACTGAATCAACTGTTCGCATGAGGTGGTCAAAGTACTGGAGTTTCAGCTTCAGCATCATTCCTTCCAAAGAAATCCCAGGTCTGAGCTCCTTCAGAATGGACTGGTTGGATCTCCTTGCAGTCCAAGGGACTCTCAAGAGTCTTCTCCAATACCACAGTTCAAAAGCATCAATTCTTCATTACTCAGCCTTCTTCACAGTCCAACTCTCACATTCATACATGACCACTGGAAAACTTTTCTTATCATTTACTATTTCTGTGAAGTTCAGGTTGATAACCCTACAGATCACTTACTAAATATTCTTTAACATTAATAAACTTTATATAAGCAGATTATAAATATTAGTTATTTTATGACTTTTACATTTGCACTTTATTCACTGTATCGTCAACAAGCATCAGAGAGCTATAGCTGGATGTCTGATACCCAGTATTACTAGTGTTGATATGTGTTTGTTGGTTGAATGAATAAATGAATGAAACAGTGAATGTTGAATAAGTTTAGCTGAATAAATGTTGGATTTGTGGCAGAAACTGAGGTTCCACAAGTTAATTAGGGACTCAAGGAAATGACTTCATTTGTTCATATCTATTTCATCTGTAAAAATAGAAAGTTCAAAAGACATTTCTTAGATCTGGCCTTTGGCAATGAGTGCTCTGATAGCATATTTCTCCATGTAGCAATACTTTTAAAATACTGATTTAATAAAATGTGGAATTCTATGCAATAAAATTCAGTGATATCTTAAAAACTAAAGACAAGTGGTCACTTACATTTCTCATCATTTAAAAAAAATTCATACTATTAGAAGATCAATGGGGGCCATGAAAAATAAAATACTGACATTCTAAATATGATAGTGTAATAAAAATAAAAGACAGTTATTAACTGGATATAGGCTTGATGTTAACTGGATATTTATGTAAAGTATCACACTTAATTCTACAGCAAAGGTACTTAAATATAAGTACTGATGGTATTTGTTGTTGTTGTTCAGTCACCCAGTCATGTCTGACTCTTTGCTACTCCATGGACTACAGCATGCCAGGCCTTTCTGTCCCTCATCATCTCCCGAAGTTTGCCCAAGTTCATGTCCGTCACAATGGTTTGCAATCCAGCCATCTCATTCAGTGATGCCCTCTTCGGACTCTGATGTCATTCTTTCCCAGAATCAGGACTTTTCCAATGAGTCAGCTGTTCACATCAGATGGCCAAAATACCAGAATTTCAACTTCAGCATCAGTTCTTCCAATGAGTGTTCAGGGTTGATTTCCCTGAAGATTAACTGGTTTGATCTCTGTTGTCTGAGGGACTCTCACGAGGCTTCTCCAGCACCATAGCTCAAAGGCATTAATTTTCACAATTACAGAAACAAGCATAGAGGAGTCAAATAAGTGTCCTAAGTGATTACCTGGTACACAGGAAATCAGCAAATGATAGAACCAGATCTCCAACTTTGGGATTTCTGATTAGAGATTCTATACCACTTACATGCTGCTCTATACTGACTCACATCCACAAACAATAAAATATTAGAGGATCTATTTTAAAATTTATTTTTAAAACCACTTATTGATTGGAAAATGCATCAATATTATCACCAAATATTCTCATTAAAATTTTTTTAACCATACTTTATGTTTCCTTTCTTTGTGTCATAGTTTTTATCATCAATTTTTTAAATACTTGAAACATTTATAAACTTCTTACTGACACAAATTAATCCGCAACTGTAACATTATACCACTTTGGACATCCAACTTTTTTGTCAAGATATATTATAAATTAACATGCTATTAACTCAAGAAATTTATACTACTAAGAATTAATATAAGCCACTAACCTCTATGAAAGATTTGCTTATTTGTCCATTTAGAATGACTATAGGTAGAATCTTTCTGGATTTCAAATAGTTTCTGGATCTGGAGTTGCTTCTTAACAATCAACTCAAATTTTGGCAATTCTGTGCACCGTTAGTTTCAGGTTGCTCTCTTCATGTCTGGCTGCCCTCCAGCATCACCAGCTGTGTGCTGGTGAAGTGCCCCCTGGTCCCAAGAGACTGATGGGGATGTGGAGGCACCCTGTATCAGGGGAATCAGGGCCACTGTCATGAAATGTGTGTCTTTAGGGCTCCACATGCCAAGGGAGCAGAGCACATCCACTGTCCTCTAACACAATCAATTCTAAACATGCTTTATATAAATAGACATTTATATTTTACAGGTTGTTTGATTTGAAGTTGGCTTTACTTTTATTCTGTATTACATCAACATCTTAAAACAATCAATAATATCATCTCAAAGACTGGGAAATGACATTTCTCTGTACACATAAATTGTATAAATTTAAAATGATAAAATAAAATTTAAAATCTCTTTAAAAGAACTTGCAGAAATGAGTTACAAAAGCAAATAACTCTTTATGTTGGTAAATAATAATTCACTAATATTGTTTTATTTTGAACTACCAATACTTTATAGTGATCCCTATTTTCTTATTGTATACCAGAACACTTTACTTGCCTCCTGAGAAATCTGTATGCAGATCAGGAAGCAACAGTTAGAACTGAATATGGAAAAATGGACTGGTTCAAAATTGGGAAATGAGTATGTCAAGGCTGTATACTGTAACCCTGCTTATTTAACTTACATTCAGGGCACATCATGCAAAATGCTGGGCTGATTGAAACAAAATCTGGAATCAAGATTGCCAGAATAAATATCAATAAACTCAGATATACATATAACACAAGCTTTATGGCAGAAAACAGAGAAGAACTAAAGAGCCTCTTGATGATAGTGAAAGAGGAGTGAAAAAGCTGCCTTAAAGCTCAACATTCAAAAAACTAAGATCATGGCAAATAAATGGGGAAACATGGAAACAGTAAGAAACTTTATCTTCTTTGGCTCCAAAATCACTGCAGATGGTGACTTCAGCTATGAAATTAAAAGATGCTTGCTCCTTGGAAGAAAAGCTGTGACAAATCTAGACAGCATAATAAGAAGCAGAGACATTACTTTGCCAAACAACGTCTGTCTAGTCAAAGCTATGGTTTTTCCAGTAGTCAAGTATGGATGTGAGAGTTGGACCAAGAAGAAACCTGAGAGCCGAAGAACGGATGCTTCTGAACTGTGGCATTGGAGAAGACTCTTGAGAGTCCCGTGGACTACAAGGAAATCCAACCAGTCAATCCTAAATGAAATCAGTCCTGAATATTCACTGGAAGGACTGATGCTGAAGCTGAAACTTCAATACTTTGGCCACCTGATTTGAAGAAAAGAACCTGATGCTGGGAAAGATTGAAGGCAGAAGGAGAAGGAGATTACAGAGAATGAGATGGTTTGATGTCATCACCAACTCAATGGACATGAGTCTGAGTAAGCTCCAGGAGTTGGTGATGGACAGGGAAGCCTGGCATGCTTCAGTCATGTGGTATCAAAGATTCAGACACTATTGAGTGACTGAACTAAACTGATTTTTGGTAAAATATCTGCAATTTGCATTTTTTATGCTTTAAAAATTTCAGACCCCGAATTGTTCTCCGGACTCTCTTAATATTAAGTGGAGGTCTAGGAAGTGTCAATTTTCATTGACCACAAGAGTGTGTTTGAAAATTCACTAACT
>SJYC01009059.1:0-18246 GCA_006408675.1 Madoqua kirkii
GGTAAAATATCTGCAATTGCATTTTTTATGCTTTAAAAATTTCAGACCCCGAATTGTTCTCCGGACTCTCTTAATATTAAGTGGAGGTCTAGGAAGTGTCAATTTTCATTGACCACAAGAGTGTGTTTGAAAATTCACTAACTTTTGAAATCTGCTTGTGGTAAAATGCCGTAATGCCCTTTGAACTTCTGATATTGAAGTAGAAAATTTTCAGCAGATATGTCAGCCCTGATTTTATTATATTTTATCCCTTAAGATTATTTCTATTATGAGAAAATCAAATGGGTTTAATAATAGCCATTAGTTCAAGTTCCCTTCTTGCACATATGCCTATGTTTTGGATCTCAGCAATTTCCACTGAGATTAAAGTTTACCCCAATCAGATTTTCACGTCTGAGTGACTGAAATTATGTAAACATTTCATAAATTTAGAAAAGCTCGAATATATAAAAGCTAATACCTCTGCTGTGGGAGAGGCAGCTGAATTAGATGCAGTATAACATTAGAATTCCAGGTAATACTTTTAGCAACAATCAGGTCAGTGTTCTTTTTACCTCTTTTAAAAATTTCAGCTCACTGTCCGAGGTCAACGTCTGATTGTTTTTGATTACTCCAGGACTGGTACAAAACTTTTATAAATTATGTTTCCATATGTAGGAGTTGATAATATTTTATGTGAAATACATGTGCTATAGTCAAAACAAATCCAATATTACTTTATATTTTTTGTAAATTACTGTATAATTTAATAAAATTTTAAAAATAGGTATAGATTTTTATTTCCATTATAAATGCAGAAAATAAAGATATATTTCATTATCCATGAATGAAATATCACATACTTCAGTTCAGTTCAGTTCAGTCACTTAGTTGTGTCCGACTCTTTGCAACCTCATGAACTGTAGCACACCAGGACTCCCTGTCTATCACCATCTCCCTGAGTTCACCCAAACCCATGTCCATCAAGTCAGTGATGCCATACAGCCATCTCATCCTCTGCCATCCCCTTCTCCTCCTGCCCCTAATCCCTCCCAGCATCAGAGTCTTTTCCAATAAGTCAACTCTTCGCATCAGGTGGCCAGTGTACTGGAGTTTCAGCTCTGGCATCATTCCTTCCAAAGAACACCAAGGACTGATCTCCTTCAGAATGGACTGGTTGGATCTCCTTGAAGTCCAAGGGACTCTCAAGAGTCTTCTCCAACACCACAGTTCAAAAGCACCAATTCTTCAGCACTCAGCTTTCTTCACAGTCTAACTTTCAATCCATACATGTCCACCGGAAAAACAATAGCTTTGACTAAATGGAACTTGGCAAAGTAAGGTCTCTGCTTTTTAATATGCTTTCTAGGTTGGCCATAACTTTCCTTCAAAGGGGTGAGCATCTTTTAATTTTATGGTATAATCAGAATGATTATATTCTTTGCAGTCAAAGATGGAGAAGCTCTATACAGTCAACAAAAACAAGACCAGGAGCTGACTGTGGCTCAGATCATGAACTCCTTATTGCCAAATTCAGACTTATATTGAATAAAGTAAGGAAAACCACTAGACCATTCAGGTATTACCTAAACCAAATTCCTTATGATTATACAGTGGAAATGAGAAATAGATTTAAGGGTCTAGATCTGATAGATAGAGTGCCTGATGAACTATGGAGGTTCGTGACATTGTACAGGAGACAGGGATCAAGATTATCCCCATGGAAAAGAAATGTAAAAAAGCAAAATGGCTGTCTGAGGAGGCCTTACAAATAGCTGTGAAAAGAAGAGAAGTGAAAAGCAAAGGAGAAAAGGAAAGATACAAGCATCTGAATGCAGAGTTCCAAAGAACAGCAAAGAAAGATAAGAAAGACTTCCTCAGCAATCAATGCAAAGAAATAGAGGAAAACAGCAGAATGGGAAAGGCTAGAGATCTCTTCAAGAAAAGGAGAGATACCAAGGGAATATTTCATGCAAAGATGGGCTCAATAAAGAACAGAAATGGTATGGACCTTACCGAAGCAGAAGATATTAAGAAGAGGTGGCAAGAATACACAGAAGAACTGTACGAAAAAGATCTTCACAACCCAGATAATCACGATGGTGTGATCACTCACCTAGAGCCAGACATCCTGGCATATAAAGTCAAGTGGGCCTTAGAAAGCATCGCTACAAACAAAGCTAGTGGAGGTGGTGGAATTCCAGTAGAGCTATTTCAAATCTTGAAAGGTGATGCTGTGAAAGTGCTGCATTCAATATGCCAGCAAATTTAGAAAACTCAGCAGTGGCCACAGGGCTGAAGAAGGTCAGTTTTCATTCCCATCCCAAAGAAAGACAATGCCAAAAATGCTCAGACTACTGCACAGTTGCACTCATCTCACACGCTAGTAAAGTAATGCTCAAAATTCTCCAAGCCAGGCTTCAGCAATACATGAACTGTGAACTTCCAGATGTTCAAGCTGGTTTTAGAAAAGGCAGAGGAAGCAGAGATCAAATTGCCAACATCCTCTGGATTATGGAATAAGGAAGAGAGTTCCAGAAAAAAATCTATTTCTGCTTTATTGACTATGCAAAATCCTTTTACTGTCAGGTTCACAATAAATTGTGGAAATACCACATAAATTACAGTCATATACTTGCTGTTTATTATTCTCAAGAATATTTATGCTAATATCTCTCTGAAACATTCAGAATTAATAGTAGCTCTATTTCATTTATTAAATATCTATGATGGTCCAGGCAGGTATTCTACTGGATTTAAAGATAATAAACATATAATGGGAAATATAAACCCTTTCTTTGAGAGACACTTTAAAATGCTAGGAGAATAATAGACAAACTTACTCCCAAATCAGTTGTATTAGTAACTGCTATTTATGTACAATCAGTCTTTTTTATGTAAAGGAAGTTTGAGGGCAGTAACAGAATTGGTAGCTAGGGGATTTCTATACATTCCCTATATGTGAGTTTGCATAACAAGCAAATTTTTGCTTATATTGTATATTTTTCTGGGATAGCACTTACCTGTCTGGTGGAAAATTGGTGTTCCTGGAAATTGGAAGCCTCAAGCTAGTTTGATCAGTCTTTATTGAAAGGTGCCCAAATCCTACTCAATCCGGTGCTTATAATACTTAAAAAAAAATTTTTTTTAATTTATTGGAGTATAGTTGATTTACACTGTGGTGTTCAAGTTTTAAATAAAGAACAGTGTCTGGCCCAGCTTGGGCTGTGAGTCCAGTCACTGCCAAAGAGTGGGGCTGGTGGAGAGGGGAGGCTTGAGTGATAGTCTGTGCAAGATTCTATGCACTGGGGAGAGGAGGACACTCAGAGCATAAGTGTGCTATTTCTCGATGGGGGGAACCAAAAGGTGTGCACGTGGCCAGATGCCTTGGTTTTCTCATCTTGTCAGTTACCCAGAACATGGCATATGGCAGGCTCAGGGAGGGAATGGGGATCCCTAGCATGCACCTGATGACAATATGGAGATACGGTTTCAGAGTCAAGGCAGTGTTGGACATTGTAGGGTTATATCCCACATTATATTGTGCTTTGGAAGCTCAGTTTGAAATCGTTAAATGAATGAATGAATGGTCTACATGGTATGATGGAGAAGATACTGGACTCACATGTAGAGACAGTCGTGTCCTCTACTCTACCACCTAATGTAGGTTTGTCTTCAGGAAAGGCATGCCCTTTCCTCAGTTCTTCTACCAATAAAGCAAAGAGGGCTTCCCTGGTAGCTCAGAGGTTAAAGTGTCTGCCTGCAATGTGGGAGACCTGGGTTCGATCCCTGGGTTGGAAAGATCCCCTGGAGAAGGAAATGGCAACCCACTCCAGTACTCTTGCCTGGAAAATCCCATGGACAGAGGAGCCTGGTGGGCTACAGTCCACGGGGTCGCTGAGGGTCAGACACGAGTGAGCGACTTCACCTTCACTTTCAAAGGAAAGAGGGATACTCACAGTGGCCCTCTCAGTACTTACTTGCCAGGAGTTTATGGGCATGGATACACTTAGGAAGAGCAGATGACTCCACAGAGACAGGGCATCCTCACCCTGTGTACTGGAAGCAAATCCGAAATAGACGTCCTGGATACAGAAAGGTTAAAAGCCCGTCATAGTAAGGGTCCAGGGGAAAAATAGGCCAAGCTGAGGTTCAGCATCTCCAGTCTCCTCCATTAGAGGCTTGCTCCTTAGCTTCAGAGCCAGTATGGAAAGGGTGTAGCCCCCTTTGTGAAGCATTACTTCATAAAGTTAAAGCTACCCCTATGGACAGTAGTAACAGTAAGATCTTGACACACTTTCATAACACATTTCTGAAACTAACTTTTCCACAATTTCAAGAAGTGGATTCAGAACTTTTTCTAACACAGTATGCCTTGAATGTAATGAAATACAGGCTGTATGGAAATAAGAATTAAGGTTTATAGATGCAAGATGAACCCTGCTGTTCTTTGTTAAGCCCCTAATGTTCAAGCTGAACATTTGATCCTATATTCTAATTTAATTCTACAACCACCTTGAGAGGACTGTGTCCTTATCAACAGGTTGCACTTATCTCAATAGAAGTTGCAAGTGCCTGAGTAATTTGCCCAAGATGACACCATGAGTGATGTAGATAGAATTTGTATCCAACCATCCTAGCAAATTTATTATTAAATATAATGTTCTGTAAGACAGTAACTCTGTAGCTCTTTTCCTAGTCATCCCGTCCTGCATCAACAGAATGCATATGAGGAAAAATTTAATTTAATTTTAATATGAGCTCTTATGAGGTCACTTATTTTCTTATCCTCTCTCAATTGTCTAATAATTAATCTAATGAGAATAGACAAGAATCCTGAAATATGTTAAATACTAAAGTGTGGGTTTGTTTTTAAAAGCTACAAGACGGATTACTCTAGCTATGGAAGGTGGGCAATATAGAAAGATAAAGACAGAAATGCTGTCTTAAAGCTACTATAGAGATTCAGAGACAATCTGGTTGTGATCTCTTGCATGCATGTACAAGACTTGCATTCATGAAAACTAAGCTTGACTTTCAAGCTTTCTAAAAGATCCCAAAAAGTACTGCATCAAGATTTATAATTCCACACTCTAGTGGGTGAATATTATCATGTAATGAGGAATTTTTTAAAATGGACCATAAATAAATGAAGTGAGGGCAAAGTCTGACATCTGGGAAATATCACCATCTCTGTGACTGGTCCCTGTCTAGGTCACTGTGCCCAACTAGGCCTTACAAAGAGCTGAGAAAAGAAGAGAAGCAAAAGGCAAAGGAGAAAAGGAAAGATATACCTATTTTAATGTAGAGTTCCAAAGAATAGCAAGGAAAGATAAGAAAACTTTCCTCAGTGATCAATGCAAAAAATAGGGGAAAACAATAGAATGGGAAAGACTAGAGAAATTAGAGATACTAAGAGAATATTTCACTCAAAAACGGGCACAGTAAAGAACAGAAATGGTATGGACTGAACAGAAGTGGAAAATATTAAGAAGAGGTGGCAAGAATACACAAAAGAACTATACAAAATATGTTTTCATGACTCAGATAGCCACAATGGTGTGATCACTCACCTAGAGCCAGACATCTGGAATGTGAAGTCAAGTGGGCCTTAGGAAGCAGCACTATGAACAAAGCTAGTGGAGCTGATGGAATTCCAGCTGAGCTGTTTCAAGTCATAAAAGATGATGCTGTGAAAGTGCTGCACTCAATATGCCAATATATATGGAAAACTCAACAGTGGCCACAGGACTGGAAAAAGTCAGTTTTCATTTCAATCCCAAAGAAAGGCAATGCCAAATAATGCTCAAACTACTACACAATTGCACTCATCTCACACGTTAGCAAAGTAATGCTCAAAATTCTCCAAGCCAGGCTTTAATAGTATGTGAACCATGAAATTCCAGATGTTCAAGCTGGATTTAGAAAACGCAGAGGAACCAGAGAACAAATTGCCAGCATCCGCTGGATCATGGAAAAAGCAAGAGAGTTCCAGAAAAAACACCCATTTCTGCTTTATTGACTATACTAAAGCCTTTGACTGTGTGGATCAACAACAAACAGTGAAAAATTCTTAAAGAGATAGGAATAACAGATCAGCTTACCTGCTTCCTGAGAAATCTGTATGCAGGTCAAGAAGCAACAGTTCTGGACATGGAACAACAGACTGGTTCCAAATAGGAAAAGGAGTACGTCAAGGCTGTATATTGTCACTCTGCTTATTTAACTTATAAACAGAGTACATCATGAAAGGCACTGGACTGGAAGAAACACAAGCTGGAATCAAGATTGCCAGGAGAAATATAAATAACCTCAGATATGCAGATGACACCACCCTTATGGCAGAAAGTGAAGAGGAGCTAAAAAGCCTCTTGATGAAAGTGAAAGAGGAGAGCGAAAAAGTTGGCTTAAAGCTCAACATTCAGAAAACGAAGATCATGGCATCTTGGTCCCATCACTTCATGGCAAATAGACGGGGAAACAGTGGAAACAGTGTCAGACTTTATTTTGGGGGGCTCCAAAATTACTGTGGATGATGACTGGAGCCATGAAATTAAAAGATGCTTACTCCTTGGAAGAAAAGTTATGACCAACCTAGATAGTATATTCAAAAGCAGAGACAGTACTTTGCCCATTAAGGTCCGTCTAGTCAAGGCTATGGTTTTTCCTGTGGTCATGCATGGATGTGAGAGTTGGACTGTAAAGAAAGCTGAGTGCCGAAGAATTGATGCTTTTGAACTGTGGTGTTGGAGAAGACTCTTGAGAGTCCCTTGGACTGCAAGGAGATCCAACCAGTCCATTCTGAAGGAGATCAACCCTGAGACTTCTTTGGCATTTTTTCATCTTTAGTCCCAACTAATACCATAGTATAGGCTTCCTAGGTGGCACAGTGATAAGGAATCCAGTTGCCAATGCAGGAGATGCAAGAGTGAAGATTCGATCCTTGGGATGGGAATATCCCTTGGAAAAGAAAGTGGCAACACATTCTAGTATTCTTGTCTTGAAAATTCCATGGACAGAGGAGCCTGGTGAGAGAGTCCATGGGATCACAAAGAGTCAGACACAACGGAACACAAGTCCATAGTATAACTTTCTTTTCTTTTTCTTTTTTAGTTTTGATACTGTCTTAATATATTCAAAGTTTCATTTATACAGAGTTCATAATACAGATTAGGGAATTTTATGTTCTTTTGGTCAAGAATAGTGTAAATAAAACTGCAATTATGTTTTCTTGAAAAGTAAGTGCATGGAAAGAATATATTAGCCAAGATGGTATGGTCAGACTCCCTTACTCCACAGCTTCTTGCTCTTGCCTCACATTTTCTAAACAATGATTATGTAACAGCTGAGATCATTTGTAGCCTGCACATGCATGTCACGCAGAACTCACTTAGTCACGGGCTGTGTGCAGCATGCATATATGTGAGCTGCGCCTAGAAAGTGGGGACATTTTGCCCCTGTGGCCCAGCTGTGTCTGCTGCCAGAGGAGAAGACTATTATGGCTGCTGGCCAGACAGGGGAGAGGCTGTGCTCTACTGCGTCATGTTATGGCTGCTGCTGAGGCTGCTGGGCCAGCCAGGAGTGTCTCTGATTATATCTTTTCTTATTTCTTACATATTTCTGCTCTCCTAAATAAGTTTTTAAAAGTCTCATAGGGAATTCATCTACTTTGTAATTATTTTCAAAAACTTGCTATAAAAATATTTCTTTATTCTTATTTATGTCCGTGTAATGAGTTTTAGCTTTTATATTTTATTGCTTTTACTGAATTTAGAAAAAAAAAATTGTTTTGCTATGTGTTCTTCAATAATGAAGGCCTTTGGCAATCCACTCCAGTGCTATTGCCTGGGGAATCCCAAGGACAGAGGATCCTCGTAGGCTACAATCTATGGGGTCACAAAGAGTCGGACACGACTGAGCGACTTCAGTTCAGTTAAAGTCATAAAATTTTATCTAGATATAGCTTTTGTTGTGTTACAGAAGTCTTAGTATAACATTTTCCATAATTTCTGGCTATACTATAATTTTCCAAAAGTTTTCATTTATTTGAACCAAGCATTATCTTAAAATGTGTTAGTTTTCAGTTGATCAAGATTTATTAGTAACACTTCAAATTTTTATTTCTAATTTTACTGGTTTAATATCAAGAGAGGTATCTTATAAAATCTCCACTTGGAGATTTTTGTTTAGGTACTACTTGAAGCCAGATAAATTTTAAATATTTTATAGGCATTCTGCCTTATGACCCATCAATCCCACTGCTGGGCATACACACCAAGGAGACCAGAATTGAAAGAGACATGTGTACCCCAGTGTTCATCGCAGCACTGTTTATAATAGCCAGGACATAGAAGCAACCTAGATGTCCATCAGTAGATGAATGGATAAGAATGTGGTACATATACGCAATGGAGTATTACTCAGCCATCAAAAAGAATACATTTAAATCAGTTCTAATGAGGTGAATGAAACTGGAGCCTATTATACAGAGTGAAGTAAGCCAGGAAAACACCAGTACCATGGTTCGATGCAGGATGCAGGATGCTTGGGGCTGGTGCACTGAGACAACCCAGAGGGATGGTACAGGGAGGGAGGAGGGAGGGGGATTCAGGATGGGAAACATGTGTACACCCGTGGTGGATTCATGTTGAAGTATGGCAAAATCAATACAATATTGTAAAGTAAAATAGTAATAATTAAATAAATGAAAAATTGTTTTTTTTTACAAAGGCAAGAAAAAAAGTATTTTTTAGCAAAAGGACATGTGGTTTTTAATAAATCTATTGAGTTTTATTATATTATTCAATGTCTTTGTGTCATTTTTTTATTACAAGCCACATTGTTTTGAAAGACTTTTCTTCTATTTTAAGCTTTAATTCTTTAACTGTTTAGCAGAAATAGTTTCATGATCAACTTAAAATTTTCAGATGATCCTCAAAATTGCCTCATTTTTTCTTCTTTCAAATATTCTTGTCTTTTATCCTGGGGTGAGGAGGACAAAGGAAAAAAACTGTAGAATACCATCATATCTGTTGTCTGATTAGTGGTCTGAAATTATCTTATTCTGATTTCTGCACTTAGAAATAGATTTTTTTTCCTTCAAAAACAAACAAAAATCCTCCCTCAAGCTTCTTTACTTCCCTCTCCTGATTACTGGTATGATATAGAGGGTAGTCTTCTGTAGATAAATACAAGTCCACTGTATCATATATTCTTTAACACAGAGCATTCCAGTTTAAAGGAACTATGTCATTTTTCTTAGATTATAATGTCAAATGAGTAAAAACAATTTAGTAATGATTTCCTTATTTGGTAATCATTTATTCTTGCTGGTGATAAAAATCAAAACTTGCTTAGTAAGGTCAAATTTAAAAAATAATTCTTATGTTAATAATAATCACAAAAAATTAGCAACATGTGATACATTATAAAGTATAAACTTTTGAAAAGATTTTACTAGTTATGAAATTAGAGTCTCTCTCCCTGCATGCCATGAATAAGCTGCTAAGATTGATCTACTAAAATAAATTATCAACACTATTGCTTCACGATCCCATAATTTTTGTGTAGATATGTCTGGAACTCCTGTTGGTTTCAACTTTTAGTGACCTACAAGATCATTATAATTTGGGTACCAGTAAGTTACATTATATTCTGTGATAGCTTCTATTTAATCTAAGGTGAATCAGTGAACTTAAATAGACTGGAATGGGTGAATTTAACTCAGATGACCATTATATCTACTACTGCAGGCAGGAATCATTTAGAAAAAATGGAGTAGCCATCATGGCCAACAAAAGAGTCCAAAATGCAGTACCTGGATGCAGTCTCAAAAATGACAGAATGCTCTCTGTGCATTTCCAAGGCAAACCATTCAATATCACAGTAATTCAAGTCTATGCCCCAACCAGTAACGCTGAAGAAGCTGAAGTTGAACAGTTCTATGAAAACCTATAAGACCCTTTAGAACTAACACCCAAAAAAGATGTCCTTTCCATTATAGGGGACAGGAATGCAAAGGTAGGAAGTCAAGAAACACCTGGAGTAACAGGCAAATTTGGCCTTGGAATACAGAATGAAGCAGGGCAAAGGCTAATAGACTTTTGGCAAGAGAATGCACTGGTCATAGCAAACACCCTCTTCCAATAACACAAGAGAAGACTTTACACATGGACATCACCAGATGGTCAACACCAAAATCAGACTGATTATATTCTTTGCAGCCAAAGATGGAGAAGCTCTACACAGTTAACAAAAACAAGACCAGGAGCTGACTGTGGCTCATCATGAACTCCTATTGCCAAATTCAGATATAAATTGAAGAAAGTAAGGAAAATCACTAGACTATTCAGGTATGAGCTAAATCAAATTCCTTATGATTATACAGAAGAAGTGAGAAATAGATTTAAGGGCCTAGATCTGACAGATAGAGTGCCTGATGAACTATGGACTGAGGTTCTTGGCATTGTACTGGAGACAGGGATCAAGATCATACACATGGAAAAGAATTGCAAAAAAAAGCAAAATGGCTGTCTGAGGAGGCCTTACAAATAGCTGTGAAGAGAAGAGAAGCGAAAAACAAAGGAGAAAAGGAAAGATATAAGCATCTGAATGCAGAGTTCCAAAGAACAGCAAGGAGAGATAAGAAAGCCTTCCTCAGCGATCAATGCAAAGTAATAGAGGAAAGCAACAGAATGAGAAAGACTAGAGATCTCTTCAACAAAATTAGAGATACCAAGTTAGAGATACCAAGAGAACATTTCATGCAAAGATAGGCTCAATAAGGGACAGAAATGATACGGACCTAACAGAAGCAGAAGATATTAAGAAGAGGTGGCAAGAATACACAGAAGAACTGTACAAAAATGATCTTCAAAACTCAGATAAACATGATGGTGTGATCACTCACCTAGAGCCAGACATCCTGGAATGTGAAGTGAAGTGGGCCTTAGAAAGCATCACTACAAACAAAGCTAGTGGAGGTGATGAAATTCCAGTTGAGCTATTTCAAATCCTGAAAGATGATGCTGTGAAAGTGCTGCACTCAATATGCCAGCAAATTTGGAAAAGTCAGCAGTAGCCACAGGACTGGAAAAGGTCAGTTTTCATTCCAATCCCCAAGAAAGGCAATGCCACGGAATGCTCAGACTACTGCACAATTGCACTCATCTCACATGCTAGTAAAGTAATGCTCAAAATTCTCCAAAACAGGCTTGAGCAATATGTGAACTGTGAACTTTCAGATGTTCAAGCTGGTTTTAGAAAAAGCAGAGGAATGAGAGATCAATTGCCAACATCTGCTGGTTCATGTAAAAAGCAAGAGAGTTCCAATAAAACATCTACTTCTGCTTTATTGACTCTGCCAAAGCCTTTGACTATGCAGATCATAATAAACTGTGGAAAATTCTGAAAGAGATGGAAATACCAGACCACCTGACCTGCCTCTTGAGAAACCTGTATGCAGGTCAGGAAGCAACAGTTAGAACTGGACATGGAACAACAGACTGGTTCCAAACAGGAAAAGGAGTATGTCAAGGCTGTATATTGTCACTCTGCTTATTTAACTTATATGCAGCATACATCATGAGTAATGCTGGGCTGGAAGAAGCACAAGCTGAATTCAAGATGGCCAAGAGAAATATCAATAACCTAAGATATGCAGATGACACCTCCCTTATGGCAGAAAGTGAAGAGGAATGAAAAAGCCTCTTGATGAAAGTGAAAGAGGAGAGTGAAAAAGTTGGCTTAATGCTCAACATTCAGAAAATGAAGATCATGGCATCTTGGTCCCAACACTTCATGGGAAATAGATGGGGAAACAGTGGAAACAGTAAGAGATTTTATTTGGGGGGGGGCTCCAAATTCACTGCAGATGGTGACTGCAGCCATGAAATTAAAAGATGTTTACTCCTTGGAAGAAAAGTTATGACCAACCTAGACGGTATATTCAAAAGCAGAGGCATTACTTTGCCGACTAAGGTCCATCTAATCCAGGCTATTGTTTTTCCAGTGGTCATGTATGGACGTGAGAATTGGACTATGAAGAAGGCTGAGTGCCGAAGAATTGATGCTTTTGAACTGTGGTGTTGTAGAAAACTCTTGAGAGTCCCTTGGACTGCAAGGAGATCCAACCAGTCCATTCTGAAGGAGATCAGCCCTGGGTGTTCTTTGGAAGGAATGATGATAAAGTTGAAATGCCAGTACTTTGGCCACCTCATGCGAAGAGTTGACTCACTGGAAAAGATTCTGATGCTGAGAAAGATTGGGGGCAGGAGGAGAAGGGGACGACAGAGGATGAGATGGCTAAATGGCATCACTGACTCGATGCACGTGAGTCTGAGTGAACTCCGGGAGTTGGTGATGGACAGGGAGGCATGATGTGCTGCGATTTATGGTGTTGCAAAGAGTTGGACACAACTGAGTGAATGAACTGAACTGAAATATAAAAAATACTTTTCTCATTACAGCTGTCTCTTATACACATCTAGATGTGTATAAGAGACAGATGTTGCAGCATCTTTGGAAGGAATGATGATAAAGTTGAAATGCCAGTACTTTGGCCACCTCATGCGAAGAGTTGACTCACTGGAAAAGATTCTGATGCTGAGAAAGATTGGGGGCAGGAGGAGAAGGGGACGACAGAGGATGAGATGGCTAAATGGCATCACTGACTCGATGCACGTGAGTCTGAGTGAACTCCGGGAGTTGGTGATGGACAGGGAGGCCTGATGTGCTGCGATTTATGGTGTTGCAAAGAGTTGGACACAACTGAGTGACTGAACTGAACTGAAATATTTTAAACTGATCATAATGAGTTATGACAACCATATTTCACCGATCTAGAAAAAAAAGAACACATCACAGCAATAGTAATGGGACGAACCACCCAATTAATGAGTAGCAAGATGGACAGATTGCTTTGGAACTTTTCCATGAGGGAAATAAAGTGCTTCTTCTGGTGCTTTACTTTGAAAGCAAAGCAGACTGGAATCCTTAATTCTCTATGGTAGAGAGCAATTTGTTTCTCCATTCTTTAGTTTTATATGCCAGAATCTAATCCACAATGGAGGTGGAATTCGGGACAGAGAAACTAGAGTGTTTATATTAAAATTACAAATCTAGTAACTTGTGATGATCCTCATGATTTCTGATGGAGCTCTTTGGGTGTTTCCTCTACCTGTGAATAATAATGGAAATATTATAATCTTGTAATCTATAAATTTTTTCATCTATAATCATTTGATCCAGCCCCCAATATATTATCTACTCGTTTCACAGGGAGGAATTGAGAGGCCTGGGATCTTGAATACACTCCTGCTAGAACTAGTGCAGAGGTACAAGTCTAGTTCACATCAAACCCCCAAATTTTACATCACTGCAGGGGAGCAACAGGGTAACCTCTCTGTTCCCAAGTGTTAACTGGAATAAAAATAATAGAGACCTTAGCCATGGCAAAACGCTAGCCTTTGTCTAAGCTTGTTTATTTCTTTCAGTGCCTAACTTTGTGTTAAAAGAGAATAGAACTAATGTATTTCAAGGTAAAAGACCTTTTGAAATACTAAATAATCAATCAGGTGTTCTCCACGTGGCTAGATCAGGAGCTGCTGTGGGAATTGTCTGCTTATTATAGCCCCATGACAAACTCATTCACAACTGTGGAAGGACCTGACCCTCCTTTTTATCTCAAGACACTGCAGAGTCCCACTTGGTTGGAAAAAGTAGGTAACCTGATGTCAAATCCAATTTGTATAGTACTTCTTAGTTCTTGCTAAAGCGCCTTTCAATTCTAGTTCTTTGTTTAGGTTCTCAAATATCACATAAATATAGAAAACATAGTAAAAGAACCAGGACAACCAAACTCCCCTCAAGTCTGTTATATCATTGACCTCTCTTCTATCAAGTAGCATGTCAAAATTCTGAATTTCACTGAGAAGAAAAGATGGATTCGTTTTGTTTTCTGGTCTGTAGAAGAGGAGTTGAAGTGTCAGTGGAAAAGAACCTCTCTCCATCACGAGAGGAAGCTAATCAAGGAAAAATGTCTTCGGGGAACACACACATTAATCTCCAGCTGGATCACAGGGCTGTTACAAGGTGTAACTAATCGTATAGTTGTGACTCATCTCGGTCTGTAATAACATGCTTCACAGTGACATTCTTGTTTGTATGAGATGAAAGTTGTATGTAAAGGAAAAAGCACTGTTCAGCTGTAATGCCTGCAAGCCTGCGCCAGACTCAGTGACAGTTTGCAGTGAATGCACCGCTGTGTTTCCACATTAACACATTGCCATAGCCCCTCATCACAGTGTTTCTGAAAACTGTCTCCAGCAGTCATCACTGGGCAATTTCAGACCCGCAGGATGTTATAAAAACTTAGGTTTCAAAAATGACTTCTGTCAAAATGCGCTGCAGTTGTCTACTCTGATCCACTGTGGTATTGAGTCCAGATTCTCAGAAATATTTTTTAAAAGATTTCTAAAGTGCTGAATACAGATCTTTCTCAAAATATTGGTATCCAGAACAGGGTCTTTTAAGGTTTGCTACACCGAAGGCAAAATGTGCTGTGACCTCTTGAATTCTGCTTGCAGATCAGATAACTGGCGCGGCGGGAGGAGGGACGACCTGGCGCGGGCCCCGCGCGGCAGCCCTCCGTGGCTGCAGGCAACGCCATGCCTGTGGCCTTCTAACGAGGGGGGCCGCTCGTCAGGGGCCCTTTTTACTTTAAAATTGTACGAATTTTATCTATTCAAGAGCTTTTTGCATGCTTCTTTTCTCCTAAATTGAAAAGTCCTTTAGGAAGCAAGAACAGAGGTATAATTTTTTAAGCTTTAAATTTTAAAATATTTTTAATTTAAACAATTACCTTTTAAATTGTTTTTAAACTTTCTCACTTTTAAAATAAGAGAAAAGACAAATAAAGTGTATTGTAGAAGAATAAAAGTTAGTTATGTACCATGTGCCAAATATTGCCTACAGATGCAATATTTAGTGACACTGAGAACCAGAATTTACTCAGAATTTCCTGGTAGCCAAAGCCAAAGAAGAAATAAGGAACTATATTTTCATTCTGAATCTATTTCAAAGGAACTGCATATATTTTTCTAGAGAAATAAGCATTTCCTGAAAATAAATATTCCTAGATTGGTATAAACCCTGATACTAATTGAAATGTTTTTTAAAAAGACACTAATATGTACTATACAAATAAAATTTGGTATGAGAAATACTATCTTCTGTAAGCAGTTTTTATGTCTGTCAGATCAGTAAGAACGACATCTATGTTTGGCCTGTGATACGCTTTCTTTTCTCAGCAGTAAAGATTATTGCTATATTTTAATCAATGTTTCTAATCTTATTTTTCAGAATGACAAATCCCCAAGGCGATCTGCAAGTCGATCAAGTAATATTTCAAAAGTAGGTGAAATATATTCATTTCCTTGTTTATTGATTTACATATTTTATGAGTTCAAGTAAATATTTTATAATGTTTTACATGTAATTGTTATCTATGACCACTGTACAAATATGACTTGCTAACGGTAACAATTATTTTAAGGGTTTACTGTGATAAAAGGACATGCTTTCACACAACAAAATGAGTGAAGCTACTTTTTCCTCTTCAGTGCTATATGCAAAAAATAATTTGCTGCTTTCAGGGTGTCACTCAAAGCATGTTAATTCTCTCACTTCAGCTCAGAGAGCTGCCACACACATCAGTGGAAACTCTGTCAAACATCATGGTACAATTTGCATCAACTGAATTTTTCCAGGAGTTTGGGCTCAACTATGGTGGAACTTAACCAGGACAAGTTTTTGAAAGCAATTTAAGACATTAGTTTGGTAAGATATTTGCTTTAAAGAGTCAATGGTTGAAAAAAATCATATTATTCCCTAGATTATCTATAAATCCGAGCAAGACACCAGAGTATTGAAAAGCTTATGGCATAGGAGAGATATTCTGGACTTTTATTTCACCTTGAAAAAAAAAATCAGTTCAGTCGCTCAGTTGCGTCTGACTCTTTGGAACCCTGTGGACTGAAGCACACCAGGCCTACCCATCCAACATCAACTCCCAGAGTTTATTCAAACTCATGTCCATTGAGTTGATGATGATGCCAAACAACCATCTTATCCTCTGTCGTCCACTTCTCCTTCTGCCTTCAATCTTTCCCAGCATCCGGGTCTTTCCAATGAGTCAATTCTTTGAATCAGGTTCCCAAATAGTGGAGCTTCAGCTTCAGCATTAGTCCTTCCAATGAATATTCAGAACTGATTTCCCTTAGGATGGACTGGTTGGATCTCCTTGCTGTCCAAGGGGCTCCCAAGAGTCTTCTCCAACACCACAGTTCCAAAGGATCAGTTCTTTGGTGCTCAGCTTTATTTACAGTACAACTCACATCCATACACGATTACTAGAAAACCATAGCTTTTACTAGATGAACATTCCTTGAGTTGGTCATAATTTTTCTTCCAAGGATCAAGTATCTTTTAATTTCATGGCTGCAATCACCATCTGCAGTGACTTTGGAGCCCCAAAGAAATCAAGTCCATCACTGTTTCCACTGTTTCACCATCTATTTGCCATAAAGTGATGGGACCAGATGCCATGATCTTCGTTTTCTGAATGCTGAGTTTTAAGCCAACTTTTTCACTTTCCTCTTTCACTTTCATCAAGAGGCTCTTTAGTTCTTTTTCACTTTCTGCCATAAGGGCAATGTTATGTACGTATCTAAGATTATTGATATTTCTCTCGACAATCTTGATTCCAGCTTTTGCTTCATCCAATCCAGCATTTCTCATGATGTACTTTGCATATAAGTTAAATAAGCAGAGTGATATTATATAGCTTTAATGTACTCCTTTCCCAATTTGGAACCAGTCTGTTGTTCCATGTCTGGTTCTAACTGTTACTTCTTGACCTGCATACAGATTTCTCAGGAGGCAGGTCAAGTGGTCTGGTAGTCCTATCTCTTTAAGAATTTTCTAAAGTTTATTGTGATCCACACAGTCAAAGGCTTTGGCATAGTCAGTAAAGCAGAAGTAGATACTTTTCTCAAACTCTCTTGCTTTTTTAATGATTCAGTGAATGTTGGCAATTTGATCTCTGATCCCTCTGCCTTTTCTAAATCCAGCTTAAACATCTGGAAGTTCATGGTTCATTTACTGTTAAAACCTGGCTTGGAGAATTTTGAGCATTACTTTGCTAGTGTGTTAGATGAGTGGAATTGTGTGGTAGTTTGAACATTGTTTGGCATTGCCTTTCTTTGGAATTGGAATGAAAACTGACCTTTTCCAGTCCTGTGGCCACTGCTGAGTTTTCCAAATTTGCTATCATATTGAGTGCAGCATTTAGCAGCAGATCTTTTACAATTTGAAATATCTCAGCTGGAATTCCATCACCTCCTTTAGTTTTGTTCAGACTAAGGCCTACTTGACTTCACACCCCAAAATGCCTGGTTCTAGGTGATTGACCACACCATTGTAATTATCTTGGTTATTAAGACCTTTTTTGTATAGTCCTTCTGTGTATTCTTGCAACCTCTTCTTAATTTCTTCTGCTTTCGTTAAGCCCTTACTGTTTCTGTCCTTTATTATGCCCATCTTTGCATGAAATGTACTAGCTTTGTTCGTAGTGATACTTCCTCAGGCCCACTTAGAACTTCTGGCTCTAGGGGAATGATCACACCATAGTGATTATCTGAGTCATGTAGATTTTTTTGTGCAGTTCTTCTGTGTATTCTTGCCACCTCTTCTTATATCTTCTGCTTCTTTTAGGTTCATACCATTTTTGTATTTTCTTGTGCCCATTATTGTATGAAAAGTTCTCCTGGTATCTCTAATTTTCTTGAAGAGATCTCTAGTCTTTCCTATTCTATTTTTTCCCCTCCATTTCTTTGCACTGATCACTGAGGAAGACTTTCTTATCTCTCCTTGCTCTTCTTTGAAACTGTGCATTCAGATGGATATATCTTTCCTTTTCTCCTTTACCTTCCGCTTCTCTTCTTTTCATAACTATTTATTTGTAAGGCCTCTTCAGACAACCATTTTGCCTTTTTGCATTTCTTTTTCATGGGGATGATCTTGATCCCTGTTTCCTGTACAATGCCATGAACCTCCGTCATGACAGAGTTCTTCAGGCACTCTGTCTATCAGATCTAATCCCTTGAATCTATTTGTTACTTCCACTGTATAATCGTAAGGGATTTGACTTAGGCCATACCTGAACAGTCTAGTGGTTTTCCCTACTTTCTTCAACAAAAATTAAGAGCT
>SJYC01009060.1:0-42355 GCA_006408675.1 Madoqua kirkii
TCAGATCTAATCCCTTGAATCTATTTGTTACTTCCACTGTATAATCGTAAGGGATTTGACTTAGGCCATACCTGAACAGTCTAGTGGTTTTCCCTACTTTCTTCAACAAAAATTAAGAGCTATTTTCTAAGATGAGTTGCTATGCAGTTTATAGACTGATATTTGAAGAGTGAAAAGTCATTTACAGCCATTTGTGAAATTGAAAAATTATGACTTCTGAAAATTTAATGCTGATAAAGATGAATTTGCCATGAAGAGAACATCCATGACAGTTCCTCTCAGTTGCCAGCACTCTTTCCAGCCCTGAGATCAGCTTTGTATATAAATTTTTCATTATTTTCCTTCAGAAGGGCTCCCAAAGCAGCAATAGACTATAGGTACTACAGAACACAGACCCACTCCATTTTGATAAGTTTTTGTTTTGTCTTGTTTTCACAAACAAAGGGATTTATTATTCATTGAAAAAAATAGCAGTAGCCAAATTATCAGCATTTTCTTAAGCTGATTTCCCAAGGCTGATTCTAATGAGACAGTGTTAAGATGGTCAGGTGAAACCTGTCAACACACTGGGTCGGGTACAGGAATGCCTGCACTTGAGAAGCTCTGATAGAGAGTAGAGATGCCTGTCTGTTGCTCTGTAGGGAGACCCCCTGTCTGTGCTGCAATGCTCTCCACTGTACAGACAAGCTCAGTAACACAGGCCAGAACAAAAGCAGTCAGTGTTTCTGCTTCCAAGATGTGCAGAGACGCAACACCCCCACGGAGAATTGTATCTCAGCAGCTGGAACTGCTCATCTCTACAAACTTTCCAATCTAGGCATCTTCCTAACATTTGCGAGTCCCTGTGCCCAGAAGTTAAAGCACCAGCCCCAGGGACAGGGGACCTGAGTGGATGTCATCACTGTCACTTCCTGCTTCTGGGACCAGAGACACTCATCCTCCCTGAGACACACTTGCCACCACTGAGACATGAGGCGATGGTATCAGCCACCTGAAAGTTTTTCTCAAGTGGTTGTGAATCAAACAGTACCTTTCAAATGTCAATCATCTTCACATCATGGAGAGCCCTGCCTGAAAGTACATGGCATCATCATCTTTCTGAACATGAATGTTAATATTGACCTAAAAACCTGTAGACAGTACTGACAACTCCTTCATCATGCCAAATATTGCTTTGTGAGCCAGGTGAAATTGTGTCTTCATTTCCAAGCTGCTGTTTGACTTCTACATAATGCAGCATGTTTATTACTTTTGCCTTTTATTTTATTCTTTTTTAAAATTGGAGGATAATTGCTTTTCAATGTTGTGATGGTTTCTGCTGTACATCAACATGAATCAGTCATAATGACATTCATTCTTTAAGAAATGAGAAAGTTTCCCTTCCATGTGTTCTCCTTCCAGGCTCTGACACATATTAATTGCAACTTTGAGTAGGAGACAACTGATGATAAAATGCATTATATTCAAAGAGAAAAGAAGAGTTCTGTTCTTTTAATTGTGCAGTTGCAAAAGCTCAAATCATCACACACCTGTAGGGGTGAAAAGATTTCAGCATGCTTAATTTTATTTTGCTTTAGCCAACAGGATTCCATTTTTATTTATGTTCAGAAGGATGGGCACAGAAGATAAATCCATTGTGGAATCCTTAATACTTTTAATTGAATGATTAAGTGATAAACTCTTCAGTAAGACCAGGTAACTTACCAAAGATGGAATGGCAAATTATAGCAATATTTGAGCTCTTGGACTTATAAAGAGGTGGAGAAAAAATTTTCAATGAAACAAGGGTGATTTTTCTCTAAATTTCTCAAAAAACATATGTTAAACACTAAAATAGTGTTTCTCAAGGGTGTGATAATTAATATAACAGAGCAATTAATACCATTAAGACCATGGATTCAGAGTGACTGCTTAGAGGTGTCATTTAACTTCTTTAGTAACTTTATGTGTAAAAGAAGAGTATGTAACAGTATCTGTCTCTCAGAGGAGTACTTAGCACAGTAGCCAGCACTCTTTCAGTATGAGCTACTGTTATTATGGGGCTTTCATGCTGATATCTCAGCAACAACACAGTGAGTGCTCGGTAATCTTTTTGTGAGTAAGTGAATTTGTGACTCTAGTCATAGTATATGCATCATCCTCTGGGCAGAATAAGAGTAAATATTAATAATAGATTGGACAGGATGAAGTCAAGTGTAAGATTAAGTAAAACTTTTGTGATCTAACATAATTTTATTGAAAAATGACTACACATTATTGTTTCATTAAAATGTGCATGTATATTTAACAATAAAAATTATTTTTAGTCAGTGATAATCCTATTCATAACGAGCATCTTCCTTAACTGTTGTCAAATTTCTGCTATCCCTGATCATTTCATAAAAGAAAGTCACAGTTCAAAGGACTCCATCCTTCAGAATTGTCCTCCTCACTGTTGAGTCTTCCCATTTCCTGCAGTTACTTACTGACTCAGACCTTCTAGGCATTAATATGTGTGAAATGGGAAATCTTATTGGGAATGGGAAATCTCCATTGGGAATCTTATGCTATCCTGGGAATGATAGAGTAATGAGAAAAATCCCCTCCACGTTCTCAGCAAGCTTAAAGTGAAGAAATTCAGATATGGCATAGATATATGAGATACAACTTATAATTTAATATATACATAAATTATAATTTACTATATATTAAATAGAATTATGTCCAAAAATGATAACCGAGCAAGCAGCCCTGCACCTCTCCCCTCTAGAAAGTTCTAATGGCCCTTGGCTGGTATCTAGGATTTCGGGAGTGGGATACTACCACCCCAACTGGTAAGAATGGCTCATGGTGCTTAAGTTGTGCCAACAATATGGCTTATCCTAGAGACCTGCTTTCGTTATGGGAGGTCTGGGATTTGGGTACATGCTAGACAGCGAGTACCTGCATGACCAGCCCCCAGTAAATGTTGGGACTGGGTCTCTCTTGAGTCTCCCTGGTAGATAGCACTTCTCATCTATTACCAACACACACAACTACAGAAATTAACCACATCCTGTGTGACTCCCCAGGGAGTCAACTTGTGGAGTTTGTAACGCTGCTCCCAGTTCCCTCTGGACTTCACCTCATGTGCCTTTTCCCTTTGCTGACTTTGCTTTGTGTCCTTTCCCTATAATAAACCATAGGGATGAATATAATTGCAAGTTCATTCCTGTGAGCAGTTCTAGGCAGTCACTGCCCCAGGTGTGGTCACGGGAACCTCTGATGTTAGCCAAAAGCGTACAGACCAGAGGTTGTAGGGGTGCGTTTCCATTTGGCGACAGGATACACTAGGGAAGAACTGTATATTAACAGGGACTTGGAGGATGGGTATGACTTGATCAAATTCAAGGAAGGTATGTTTAAAGGTATGTATGTGGAAGGCATAGGAGTTAGAAAGCATGGATTACAAGGAGAAGAATACACAAACCACAAAACAGTTTTTAGGGGCCTTTGAGATGGAACATTGGTCATAGGACATTCTCTTTAATGGTACAAGTGTTCCCTGGCGTGAAAACAGAGATGGATTTAGAAACCATCTAGATCCTTGAGACTTTTTTTAGTAAACAGGACATTATTGTAAACAGGACATTATTATTTTTGCTATTCAGGGCTGTATAAGTCCTGACTGATTTTGCTGTTGTGAATATGAAATATCTATGTGTAGAATAAATAAAAATGGTAAGTTGTTAGTAAACATTTAAAGTTTTTCTCCTTAGTCTTTACCTTTGAAACTTTCTACTTCATATTCAATTGCAATTATACTTTGAGTTTTCTAGTTATTCCAATCTTGAGATGTTTTTATTAGTTTATATGTATAGCTTGTTTTAGGATGTAAAAGATACATTTGTGACTTTTTTCTTACACTACTAGGATTTGTGTGCATTAGCTATGTTAATGCTGATCCAAAAACAACAGAGATGGTATATAAAAATTTAAAACAATGTATGTGAGATTGTCAAAATATCTCATTGTGAACATACCAGCATTCATTTTCCTCCTTACTTATCCCTCTAAAAGCTGCTTTTGATATTAGTGTTTGTTGCTGCTATTTGGGGGGGGGGGTCATTTTTATTATTATTTTATATAAATTTATTTTAATGGAGGCTAATTACTTTACAATATTGCATTGGTTTTGCCATACATCAACATGAATCCACCATGGGGGTACACGTGTTCCCAATCCTGAATCCCCCACCCTCCTCCCTCACCGTACCATTCCTCTGTGTCATCCCAATGCACCAGCCCCAAGCATTCTGTATCCTTAATCGAACCTGGACTGGCAATTCATTTCATATATGTGCCATTCTCCCAAATCATCCCACCCTCTTATTTTTTATTGAAGGATAATTCTTTACAGACTTTTGCAGTTTTCTGTCAAACTGCAACATGAATCAGCTATAGGTATACATATGTCACTTCCTTTTTGAACCTCCCTCCCATGCTCATCTCCATCTCATCCCTCTAGGTTGATAAAGAGCCCCTGTTTGAGTTTCCTGAGCCACATAGAAAATTCCCATTTGCTATCTATTTTACATATGCTTTTTAACACACATATAGCTCACAAATAGATTCCTCAAGAGGCAAAATCAGTCAAATTTGACTTTTCTTTATTCTAGGGTAAGGCCTCATTATATTCAACTTGTAACAGCATATTATGTATTTCACAGGAAAAGCCTTTCAAGAGTAAACTGTGAAAGAGAAAGAAAGCCTTGTACTTTCAGTTCAAATCAACATCTAGAATTTTCTTTTAAATAAAACATCTTACACTTTTTGTTCTATGTAGGAAGCAGTTCATAAAGTTTAATCTATTTGTGAAAAAAAAAATTCAAAAGCCACTAGCTTAAAATGATGTTTGTTAGCTTCCATTATTTCCTGTTATATTTCCTGCTCTTAATTGCTCAGTCATGTCCAACTCTTTGTGACTCCATGGACTGTAACCCACCAGGTTCCTCAGTCCTTGGAGATTCTCCAGGCAAGAATACTGGGATGGGTTGCCATGCCCTCCTCTGGGGATCTTCCCAAGCCAGGGATCGAACCCAGATCCCCCACACTGCAGGAGGATTCTTTACCTTTTAAGTCACCAGGGAAGTCCATGAATACTGGAGTGGTTAGTCTATCCCTTCCCCAGGGGATCTTCCTGACCCAGGAATCAAACCAGGATCTCCTGTACTACAAGCAGATTCTTTACCAGCTGAGCTACCAGGGAAGCCCATTATACTCCCTAGACCTCACTTATTTGACAAAGGAACATCTAAGTTGTGGAGAAGACAATAGCACCCCACTCCAGTACTCTTGCCTGGAAAAATCTCACAGACAGAGGAGCCTGGTAGGCTGCAGTCCATGTGGTTGCTAAGAGTCGGACACGACTGAGTGACTTTACTTTCACTTTTCACTTTCATGCATTGGAGAAGGAAATGGCAACCCACTCCAGTATTGTTGTCTGGAGAGTCCCAGGGACGGGGGAGCATGGTGGCCTGCCATCTATGGAGTCACACAGAGTTGGACATGACTGAAGCAACTTAGCAGCAGAATCTAAGTTGTTCAACTGGTATTTACCTAGAAATATTCTATACCACTTTAGGGTAAAGATGGCACATAATATATAAAATATTATTGCTAAAGCATTCCCTTTTCCTGTCTGTGTGACTCAGCTTACTCTTCAGTAAGTAAAGGATTGAACCTCCCTCCCATGCTCATCTCCATCTCATCCCTCTAGGTTGATAAAGAGCCCCTGTTTGAGTTTCCTGAGCCACATAGAAAATTCCCATTTGCTATCTATTTTACATATGCTTTTTAACACACATATAGCTCACAAATAGATTCCTCAAAGGGCAAAATCAGTCAAATTTGACTTTTCTTTATTCTAGGGTAAGGCCTCATTATATTCAACTTGTAACAGCATATTATGTATTTCACAGGAAAAGCCTTTCAAGAGTAAACTGTGAAAGAGAAAGAAAGCCTTGTACTTTCAGTTCAAATCAACATCTAGAATTTTCTTTTAAATAAAACATCTTACACTTTTTGTTCTATGTAGGAAGCAGTTCATAAAGTTTAATCTATTTGTGAAAAAAAAAATTCAAAAGCCACTAGCTTAAAATGATGTTTGTTAGCTTCCATTATTTCCTGTTATATTTCCTGCTCTTAATTGCTCAGTCATGTCCAACTCTTTGTGACTCCATGGACTGTAACCCACCAGGTTCCTCAGTCCTTGGAGATTCTCCAGGCAAGAATACTGGGATGGGTTGCCATGCCCTCCTCTGGGGATCTTCCCAAGCCAGGGATCGAACCCAGATCCCCCACACTGCAGGAGGATTCTTTACCTTTTAAGTCACCAGGGAAGTCCATGAATACTGGAGTGGTTAGTCTATCCCTTCCCCAGGGGATCTTCCTGACCCAGGAATCAAACCAGGATCTCCTGTACTACAAGCAGATTCTTTACCAGCTGAGCTACCAGGGAAGCCCATTATACTCCCTAGACCTCACTTATTTGACAAAGGAACATCTAAGTTGTGGAGAAGACAATAGCACCCCACTCCAGTACTCTTGCCTGGAAAAATCTCACAGACAGAGGAGCCTGGTAGGCTGCAGTCCATGTGGTTGCTAAGAGTCGGACACGACTGAGTGACTTTACTTTCACTTTTCACTTTCATGCATTGGAGAAGGAAATGGCAACCCACTCCAGTATTGTTGTCTGGAGAGTCCCAGGGACGGGGGAGCATGGTGGCCTGCCATCTATGGAGTCACACAGAGTTGGACATGACTGAAGCAACTTAGCAGCAGAATCTAAGTTGTTCAACTGGTATTTACCTAGAAATATTCTATACCACTTTAGGGTAAAGATGGCACATAATATATAAAATATTATTGCTAAAGCATTCCCTTTTCCTGTCTGTGTGACTCAGCTTACTCTTCAGTAAGTAAAGGTATATAGCATATCAACATAATTTATTCAACAAACATTTTTAAGGATATGTTTTAAATATGTGCTTTCTTTTTATCAAATACCTCGATTATACTTTTGTAAATCTTCATCTCTTTGTCTTTAAGATTCCAATGTGTTTTTCAGCAAGGTCAAAGTAAATGTGTTCCCCCCAATTTAACGTATATTGGGAATTTGTTCTGCTGAAACTGAGCTAAGCATTTGGATCTCAGAACAGGTGTTTAATGTTCTGAGTTAGTGAGAGATCCATCTTTGTTTGCTTATACAAGGGACCTATAAATCACCCATACCTTCAGACTACATATCTTGAGAGGATAATTTTGACACGTTGATGAAGTAAAATTGGATGTAGAATTAGGAAACAGCCAAAAGGAGGTGACTAATTTGAGAACTGTCTTAGCACCTGGATCAGGACCTGTCCAGAGACTACAGTTGAGGAAATCAGTATAAATTTAATCTAGTTATCAAAAGTGATGATGATAGATTAAGAGAACCTGAGACCTTATATCACAAGGTCTTCCTCTGTATACACTCTCTCTTTAGGTGATCTCATCCAGTCTCATGCCAACAATTCTCAAAATAGATGTTTCTAGCTCTGATTTCTGCCATGAATTCTAGGATCAAATAGCCTACTGCACTTTTCCGCTTGAATGTGCAATAGGCATCTGTCTTTGGTCAGGTGTCCTGGTGCAGGTTCTGACCAGGGAATTTTTTGCAGTGATGCCCTGTGGGAGTGTAGTGGGAGAAACAGGACAAGAGGAGGAGGTCAAGAAAGTCCCCCTCAATCCTGCATGGAGACCCTGCAGGATGAAGTGAGCTTGAAGCCTTCCCTACCTGAAGCAGAGAAACAAGTCTACTTTTTTCACCAGCCATCCAGTTCAGGGTGCTTTGAGAGAGAAAACATCCACTTCCATTGACTCTCTAACATCAGAAATCTAAAGTGCTCAGCACAGTTTTCCAGAGAAGCCCAGTTGCAGGATTTGAGAAAACTAAGTATCCAGGGGCTTCAGGAGTCAGGCACTGGCACAGTCAAAGTGGCCACCAGGCTGGCCCTTGGTAGAACCTTGGAAGCATCTGCTACTGCCTGATCATCAAACCACCAGGATCCATGTGATGCTCGGTGACAATTTCTGAGGAAGGAAGAAAATATGTGGGCTGGCAGGATGACCTCTTACTGCTGCCAAAGCCATCACTGTTCATCCCCTCTTTCTACCCACTCATCCCCAATATCCCTCATTCTTGATGATCAGTTTTGTTAGACAAGGAAGCTGGCTGGTGAGGTATACCCCACCCCTACTGGGGGAATCTCTGACCCCCGGTTCCAGTGATCATGCCCTTAACAAGTTGCAATTGATCTAATCAACCGCTTGAAGTTAAACTTGTGTGTGGGAAATGGAAGATGTTACAGTGAATCCCCTAAGTTTTAAACTTATCTTGCTCTTGCTTCCCCATTAGTGGCAGCCACCCTACCTCCTCATGACAGCCAAGTCCATTGTTAAGTGAACTGCTGCTCAGCCTCCCGACATACTGTGCTACTCATGAGGGAAAGCTCCAGTCCTCTGGCCCACTGATGTCCTGACCGTGGACCTGATGATGGTCCAGTCCTGTGGCCCACTGATATCCTGACCGTGGACCTGATAATGACCCCATCCTGTGGCCCACTGATGTCCTGACCATTGACCTGATGATGGTCCAGTCCTGTGGCCCACTGATGTCCTGACCGTGGACCTGATAATGACCCCATCCTGTGGGCCACTGATTCTTAACCATGGACCTGATGATGGCCCCATCCTGTGGCCCACTGATGTCCTAACCAGACTTTCTAGAGCCAAGTAGCATCCCAGAAGTTTGCTTTCCATATTATAAGGAGAACTCCCCAAGGCTGCGGCCTTGGATCGGAAACACTGATGTTTTCACTGCAATCCTCCCTTTGGAATTTGAGAGAGAACCTGCCTGGCACTCCTCTCTACCGTGGTGACTCTAATAACACAGGGCTTGCCCTTACTGTGGCTCTGGCATCTAGCTCACTTGTTCTGCAGCTGATGCCTCAGCAGAAGCTTCTCTCATTCAAGCCCCACTTAAAACTGGTAGGCTTTTGAGTCATCTGATAAAGGGCCTAAGAATTATTCCAAAGTGCAGATTTTGCTCCAAAACTCAGAACTCTGACAAACACTCTGGGCCTTTCTTCATAGTAGTAAGATTAGATGAAAAATATGTCTGAAGGGACCGTCTCAGTGGACATAACACAGTGGGATCCCTAAAATTTTCGCTGGGTTGGCCAGTTCCTGAACATTTGTGGAATTTTTCTCCCACCCTCATGTCTTAATAAGAACTTCAGATTACTGACACTTCCTGTCCATTAAACGCGATTAACATGATGTCATCACACAATGTATTAATCTTATGTTTGACAATCCACATCAATCAAGATCACCTTCAATCTATATTGTGATGTGTCCCTGGGGCAGGACCAGGAATGTGTACTGCACTCCACACCAGGTGAATGCAAACTGTTTTTGATACTGCTTTATGATCAATATTGGAAAGAACATGTTACTAGAACAATAGCTTCATACTATACACTGGTGAAGACACCTGATAGGCCTCGCACCCCCACTGTATCTAATGTTTGATGGTGAGGGTATCTAACTCAACAAGTGTCTGCAGGAACAGACTAGAAATCAAGTGATGGCTTGATGGAAACAATCACTTTTATATCCTTTTAAGTCTGTTCTCATACAACAGCAAATGTTATCGTTTTCAAATATATTCCAGATAGCATCTTGCTCCTGTTTCAACCCTCCAGTGTTTTCCTATACCACTCAATTTGTGTGAGTGTGTGTTAGTCTGTAAGTTGTGTCCAACTATTTGTGACTCCATGGACTGTAGCCCGCCAGTCTCCTCTGTCCATGGAATTCTCCAGGCAAGAGTACTGAGTGGGTTGATACCCCTTTTTCCAACGTTACTCAGAGTGAAATATTAATACCTAAGCTGGCCCTGCACTCTCTAACTGTATTTCTCATCTCTCTTCCTCTGGGTCACTCAGCTCCAGATGCACTGGCCTCTTCTGTTTTGGGGTATTTGCTCTCCCTACCACTGGCTGCTCAGAAGCTTCACTCCCCACATGTCTGCATAACTGGCTTCCTCAGTTTTTCTCCTTAGATAACACCTTATTAGTGAGAACCTATCTCCTTTTCTGATGTATTTTCCTTTAAGTATTATAACCTGCAATATTGTTTATTTTCTTTATTTCTTTTATTTAAGCTCTAGGAAAGCAGGAACTTCACTACTGTGTTCAATACTGCTTCCTCAGCACCTTGAAAATACTGAGTTATATAACCTCACTAGATATGCTAAGTGAGCCAATAGAGCTAATTTTGCTTTGAAAACAGTGTGGAGATTTCTTAAAAAATTACAAATAGATCTGCCTTATGACCCAGCAATCCCACTACTGGGCATACACACTGAGGAAACCAGAATTGAAAGAGACACATGTACCCCAATGTTCATTGCAGCATTGTTTACAATAGCCAGGACATGGAAACAACCTAGATGTCCATCAGCAGATGAATGGATAAGAAAGCTGTGGTACATATACACAATGAAGTATTACTCAGCCCTTAAAAAGAATAAATTTGACTCAGTTCTAATGAGATGGATGAAACTGGAGTCAGTTATAGAGAGTGAAGTAAGCCAGAAAGAAAAACACCAATACAGTATACTGACACATATATATGGAATTTAGAAAGATAGTAATGATGACCCTGTATGTGAGACAGCAAAAGAGACACAGATGTATAGAACAGACTTTTGGACTCTGTGGGAGAGGGAGAGGGTGGGATGATTTGGGAGAATGGCATTGAAACATGTATATTATCATGTAAAAAATGAAGTGCCAGTTTATTCGATACAGGATACAGGATGCTTGGGGCTGGTGAGCGGGGATGATCCAGAGAGATGATGGGGTGCGAGGTGGGAGGGGGTTTCAGGATTGGGAGCACATGTATACACGTGGCTGATTCATGTCAAATTATGGAAAAACCAATACAATATTGTAAAGTAGAATTAAAAAAAAGGGGATGTATGTTCCTAATGTGGAATCTGTGGGTGCGTGGAGCAGTGATACAGCAGTGGGGCCAGTTCATGACTTACTGTTACCAGTACTCACAAGACAAGCCAAAAGTAACACATGTTTTTAACAGATTCAGTTGATGTCCCACCCAGATGCTTGACACCAGCCACATTTCCCCCAGCTTCCCCAGGTGTTTTCATGTACTTCTTCAGCTCTCTTCCTCTCCAGAGGTTTTCCCTAAGTTAAGTGTTGCCTTTCACCCTAAAACATAACTCGTGAGCAGTTTTTTAAATCATAGCCACAAAAGAACATATATTAGAGAAGAGGCACTAAATAGGAGGAAGGGACAGTGTGTCCAGTGGATCTCAACCAGCCCGAGCATCCCGGCCGCTGTGCCAGAGCCCGTAAATGGTGTGGCCATGTTGGCAGAGAAGGACCCCTTGGGCAAGTGCTGTACTGTGGTCTCTTCCTCAGCAGGGTGGCACAGCCACCAGCCCTGCGGAGTGAACATTTGACCTGAAGAAGCAGAGGCTGATGCTGAGCCCCCTAGTTTAGTGCCATTTAGACCAACCAGCCACTTACAGTAGATTGATTATATCACATGCCTTCTGTGTTTGCCTCTCCTGGAAAGCTAGGACTAGAATGAAGTAAGAAAAGCACTAGGCTTAGACACATAATGTAAGGGGTGCCAAAAACTCAGCAATCAAGGTATATTTTAATGTAATACTGTGAGAAACAAATGCCTTGCAAAAGCTCCATGATAAGTAAGATATCTAATTTTTAAATAAATACAGGATGAGTACTACACTAGGCCATATGCAGCCAGAAGCAAAAATCTGTAATACTGAATTTTTAAATATATTTAATATTTTGGTATTTGTTCATCATGGATGTTTTTGCATTAATTTGTTAAATTGCTTTAAAATACTTTTTTTTTTTGAATACTGAGTTTTTAGGTGCTCACTTACACTGCATGCATGAGGTAAGTGTCTCATTTTCTTGCTCAAGCCCTGGCTATGTGCCTCACATGACAGTTTCGAGCTACTGTCAACAGCTATGAACTTAGCATTTGATCTACTAACACAGGATTCTGCTTAATATCACATCAGACCCAGGAACTCATTTTATAGCATAAAGGTGGAACAGTAGCTGTATGACTACGGGCCTTTTCCATCCATCCCTATCAGCCAGATGCTGTTGGTGTATCAACACCAAATGTATAGACTTTGGAAGATAAATGGGAAGTGTCAGCCTAGAAGAGACTGATGCACTAAATGAACATCCATCAATCCTAGATAACACATTAAAAAGCAGAGACATCACTTTGCCAGCAGAGGTCCATATAGTCAAAGCTATGGTTTTTCCATAATCATGTACAGATGTGAGTTCAGCCATAAAGAAGGCTGAGTGCTGAAGAACTAATGTTTTTGATTTTGGTTTTGGAGAAGACTCTTGAGAGTCCCTAGGACTCCAAGGAGATCAAACTAGTCGATCCTAAAGGAAATCAATCCTGAATATTCATTGGAAGGACTGATGCTGCGGCTGAAGCACTGGTATTTTGGCTACCTGATGGGAAAAGCCAACTCATTGGAAAAGACCTTGATGCTTGGAAAGATTGAAGGCAGGAGAAGAAGGGGACAACAGAGAATAACATGGTTGGATGGCATCACAGACTCAAAAGACATGAATTTGAGCAAGCTCTGGGAGATGGTGAAGGACAGGGAAGCCTGGCATGCTGCAGTTTATGCGGTTGAAACAGTAGGACACACTGAGTGACTGAAAAGCAAATGTGTGTACCAGAGCTGCCATGTGGGATCAGCTGAAGCTGGCATTCAGGTAAGACTACATTCTGCCCAGCTCTGTAGTTGCTGCTCTATAACTTCTTCCCTCCACGTCTAAAGACACTGCCCTAGTCAATCATTTGGACAAGAATTCTTATCTCAAGCTCTTCTTCTAAGGACTCTAACTTAAGCAGCTTCAGTATCAATATCAGTTCAGTCACTCAGTCATGTCCAGTTCCCTGTGATCCCATGAACCGCAGCATGCCAGGCCTCTCTATCCATCACCAACTCCCAGAGTTTATGTCCCTTGAGTCGGCAATGCCATCCAACCATCTTATCCTCTGTCATCCCCTTCTCCTCCTGCCCTCAATCTTTCCCAACATCAGGGTCTTTTCAAATGAGTGAGCTCTTCACATCAGGTATTAAACAGCTTAGGAAATTTTATTGCAATTTTACATTCTCATAGCATGCAATTTTAAATGTATTTTCAAGAGTGTTAGTCCATAAAGGTTTGGAGAGAAAGAAAAAGAAAGGAGGAAAGTAGGGAGAGAAAGAGAGAGAATGGAAGCATTGGTTCTTCACCACAGATAATCAGCCCTGGGACATCTAATATATTTTTAGAAAATTCAAATTTCTAAATTGTCAAGAATGCTTTAGAAAGTCCGGGTGTGGGAGAAGGAATCACTTCAAATTGAGTGTGTGTATGTGTGTACTTAAATTTTGGGGAAGAAACTACATAGCTATCATCAGCTGAAAATTTTTCTAAATGTGAATTATGTCTCCACATATCTGTAGAGAAATGCATATAAAAGATTAGTCTTTTGGATAATGGTTTGGATCATGTTTGTTTGTTCCAGCTGACTTGACCAGCCCTATTGTTGTTTGTAAAACAGAATAGGACAGCTTCTATGATATTTCATTCATTCATTGAATGCCCAGTTATTGTGAAGGTGAAGGTGAAGTCGCTCAATCATGTCCGACTCTTTGCAACCCTGTGGACTGTAACCTACTAAGCTTCTCCTTCCATGGGATTCTCCAGGCAAGAATACTGGAGTGGATTGCCATTTCCTTCTCCAGGGGATCTTCCCAACCCAGGTATCAACCCGGGCCTCCCGCACTGGAGGCAGACGCTTTAACCTCTGAGCCATTATTGTATGCAAGAAATTATTTTAGATGCTAAACATTCAGAGCTATTAGAGGTACTATAGTTATGACCATTTGGAAACATATATTCCAAGATTATTGCACATTTCTCCAGTTTGTTATCTTTAGCCAAAGGTTTATTTTTGTTTTTTGTTTGTTTGGTTGGTTGGTTGGGTATTTTTACAGAATTTCCTCTAGGACAGGCCTCTGTAGCTTTCCTTGATCTTAAGAAGTAGGAAAAACTGTATGTTTGAGAAGCTTTAGATGTAGTAACAGGTCAGATCTAACTTCAGCTAAAGCATATTGAAGATATGGAGGGATCTAGTGCTGGAGGTCAGCCTGGGAAAGGCTGTTGACCTGACCATTGGTTGACTTGACCTTGTGACCACACCAAATGCGATAAAGGATCATGATTTGGATACTGTAATGCTAACTGGGTTTTGTCATCAATTAAATTATGTCTGTGGCCTCACATAGATTCTGGCAAGTGATAGGGCCTGAAATATAGTCTCCCCTTTTTCCTTCAGTGATGTCATCCTTACACTATGTAATCTTTATTTAGTTGTGGTTTCTTTCAACCTCCATACCATGACAACCCTTCTGATAACAGGAAGAGTTGGAGATACTTTTTCTTTTACTTTCTGATTTGCTTAAGAGGTAAGTAAGTAAGATGGAGCCCAAGCTTTGCTGTTTTTTTTAAAAAGCTTCCCAAGTGATTTTAATGTACAACCCCGATAAAAGCCCCTGGGATGTTTGGAACATCTGGAGACATTTTGGGTTGTCACAGCTGGGGAGGCGGTTGCTCCTGGCACCTCAAGGAGAGAGGAAGGGGTGCTGCTAGACAGTGAAGATCCACAGCATGGCCAGCCCCACAGCAAAGAGCAATCTCGGCCAGATGGCAATAGTGTCTCCACTGGATGGTGCACTGGAGGCTGGAGACAGTCTGTCAAAGGCAGAGACCAGGTGTGCAGAACCTGACCGTCCAGGTGGGGGTTTAGACATGCCACTGAGGAAGGGTTCAGTGGACAAATAGGACACATGTCAAGAACAAGAGCCAACTTCACAGAAGTTTTCCACCAGTGGCTCCCATCATCTGGAATGCTCCGTCGGCTTCTGGGGCATGGTGGGAAAAGTGAGTTTAGGGAGAGACTGGTAAGCATCAATCAAGGTGTGGTGTGACTGAGGGTGTGTGAGTAATCCGCGTGAGATGGTCAGCTGGCATCTGTGCGGACAGGCTTCTTAGCAGCAGCCTTTTCTCTTCGTCAGCAAGTGTCCCTGGGTCACTTTCCCATCTTTGCACAGAAAAGGACTGATTATTATCATTCCCTTGCCCTGCAGAGAACCTTCTCCTATTTAAAGGAAAATTTGAACCCAGAGTTCTTGCACAGTGAGTGACAGCTCTTTAATGCTGGGAGCAGCGTGGGCATGGAAGGCAGAGCATCCAGGTCTTAAAGGACATTATTTCTTCCCCTTCCTGTCACTGGTGTTGGCATCTGCAGGAAATGTGAAGCTGACACCTCCATCCCCACCCTCAACATGGGGTCACACCAGTCCTGCCTGGCTCCTTGGGAGGCAGGAGCTGAGTCTAGGGAGGAGTGTCGTTGGCGTCTGGGGTGGAGATGGCTATCCTTGTTGATACTATTTTTTTAAATTTACTTTTAATTGAAGGATAGCTGCTTTACAATGTTGTGTTATCTTCTGCTGTTGGACAACCGTGATCAGTCATATTGTGTACATATGTCCCCTCCCTCCTGCACCTCCCTCCTACACACCACCTCATCCCACTAGGTTGTCCCAGAGCATGGTTTGCACTCCCTGTGCCCCACAGCAGCTGCCCTCTGGCGATCTATTTTATGCACAGTCGTGTGTATGTTTCAATGCTGTCTCTCAATCCATCCTGCCCTCTCCTTCCCCCGCTGCATCCACAAGTCTGCTCTCTATGTCTGCATCTCTATTCCTGCCCTGCAAATTGGTTCATCAGTACCATTTTTCTAGATTCCACATATATGCATTAAAATATTTGATTTTCTCTTTCTGACTTACTTCATTCTCTATAACAAGCTCTAGGTTCATCTACCTTAGTTCAACCAACTCAGATTCTTCCTTTTTATGGCTCAGTAATATTCCATTGTATATATGTACTAGAACTTCTTTATCCATTCATCTGTTGATGGGCATCTAGGTTGCTTCCATGCCTTGGCTACTGTATATAGTGCTGCAATGAACACTGGGATAGTCATTACTTTTTGAATTATGGTTTTCTCAGGGTATGTGCCCAGTAGCAGAATTATTGGGTCATGTGGTAGTTCTGTTTATAGTTTTCTAAGGAATCTCCATACTATTCTCCAAGTGACTGTGCCAATTTACACTCCTACCAACAGTTCAAGAAAGTTCCCTTTTCTCTACATCCTCTCCAACATTTATTGTTTGTAGATTTCTTGGTGATGGCCATTCTAACTGGTGTGTTTTACAGTATTTTTTTTTTTTCTTTAGTTTTGACTTGTATTTCTCCAGTAGTGAGCATCATTGAGCATTTTTTCATGTGTTTGTTAGCCATCTGTATCTTTGGAGAAATGTCTGTTTAGGTCTTCTGCCCATTTTCATTTGTTTGTTTGTTTGTTTGTTTTTGGATTGGGCTTTCTGTTTTTCTGATATTGAGCTGCATCAGCTATTTCTGTATTTTGGAGCTTAATCTTCTGTCAGTTGCTTTGCTGCAATTATTTTCTCCAATTCTGAGGATTGCATTTTTGTCTTATTTACCATTACCTTTGCTGTACAAAAGCTTTTAAGTTTAATTAGGGCCCATTTTTTTAAATTTTTATTTCTATTTCCATTACCCTAAGAGGTGAGTCAAGGAGGATCTTGCTGCAATTTATGTCAAAAAGTGTGTTCTGCTTATGTTTTCCTCTAAGTTTTATAGTGTCTGGCCTTATATTTAGATATTTAATAGTTTTGCATTTATTTTGGTGCATGGTTTTAGAAAGTATTCTAATTTTATTCTTTTATATGTCACTGTCTGATCTTCCCAGCACCGCTTATTGAAAAGGCTGTCTTTTCTCCATTGTATATTCTTGCCTTAAAGGAAGGTATTTGTTTTAAATGAGATTGAGTACAGTCAATGTCTTTCTAATTTTTACAGATATTCATATATTCCAGTTATGGGATCTCTGATGAGATAGGAGTATACATTCCAAATCTAAATGATCATGAATTAATAGTTTCTGGGATGCTGAGTTGGGGTTAGGAGATGGGATAAGCAAAAAGAACAAAAGCTGTCTATTGCTACTCTAAGAAATCGTAACTTTCTTTCTCTGATTTTCTGAATTACAAGTTCAAGGCAAGAAAAAGTGATCTGAAGCCAAATTGGTGTTTCTTTTCTTTGGATATGTTTAAGCTTTTGATAGTTTAATAACTATACAAAATGTACCTAAATTCATTTTATCTAACATGGTAGTTTGATGGGTGCCCTCTTGAATTTTTCATTTATGGTTTTATTTCGGAAATAATATATGTTTGAAGATTTCACCACACATGACAATAGGCTGCATTTAGCTCCAGCAACCATAAAGGCTGATCACTAAAGGACTCAGACATGTGCTAGTTCAATACTATAAGTAAATTTTTTAAAGCATTGTTTAAGTCATTGGAAGCCATAGAAGTAAGTTTTTGATCATCTTTAAGCCAACTTAAACAAAGATGATTGACATATTTTCTATAGGATGACACCAACATCTCTCAGCCTCTCTCCTTTTCTGTTATTTCATGTATCATTAGATAATAATCATATTCTTTTAATTAGGAGGTAGATTTTATTTTTCTTTCTTGCAAGTTACATTGAATCCTTTTCAACTTTTCTCAGTTCACTGATTCATTCACTTGCCATCACCTAATATTTTTTCCTTCCAGCGTCCTTCATCATGCCTTTCTTTGAACTCTTTCCATGCATACTAAAGTGAAGAGAATGTTGGCAACTGTGTTATAATGTAATTAATGCATAGTCAATTTGAATTGACTAGGCCAAATAAATCCACTTTGGGACTTAAACTACCCAATTTGGCTGTCTTTGCAAATCAGATTAGCTGGATGATTGTCAAATCTTTATCTCACAAGTTGCTACAGAGACACATCATGTATTCCCTTATTTGATTCTCATTTCATTAAAATGTACAGTTTAAGTTCTATGACGCAATAGTGACATATAAACAACACTAATTTAAAATGAAGTTCAATACCACTTGCATTGTTTTCCATCGCATCTTTTGGATGAAGTGAGGAAAGGGAAAGTTGTAAGAATATATGTTTTGTACTGCCACAAAGGAAAGGGTAAAAGAGAAGACTACACCCAAAGCTTATACACAGATTTCCCTTCCCCAAATTCCAAAATTCTCTGTCTTAATAACCTGTTTTATTTTTAAACTTTAAAAATGAAAATAGATTAATTAATTACCGTTTGCCTCATCAAGGACTTCAGTCTTCAGAAACAACATTTTTGCTGACAATTAGGGACTAGATTTGATAGAGTGCCTGATGAACTATGGACAAAGGTTCATGACATTGTACAGGAGACAGGGATCAAGATCATATCCATGGAAATGCAAAAAAGCAAAATGGCTGTCTGGGGAGGCCTTAAAAATAGCTGTGAAAAGAAGAGAGGTGAAAAGCAAAAGAGAAAAGGAAAGATACAAGCATCTAAATGCAGAGTTCCAAAGAATAGCAAGGAGAGATAAGAAAGCCTTCCTCAGCGATCAATGCAAAGAAATAGAGAAAAACAACAGAATGGTAAAGACTAGAGATTTCTTTAAGAAACTTAAAGATACCAAGGGAATATTTCATGCAAAGATGGGTTTGATAAAGGACAAAAATGATATAGACTTAACAGAAGCAGAAGATATTAAGAAGATGTGGCAAGAATACACAGGAGAACTGTACAAAAAAGATCTTCATGACCTAGATAATCATGATGGTGTGATCACTCACCTAGAGCCAGACATCCTGGAATGTGAAGTCAAATGGGCCTTAGAAAGCATCACTATGAACAAAGATAGTGGAGGTGATAACATTCCAGTTGAGCTATTTCAAATCCTGAAAGATGATGCTGTGAAAGTGCTGCACTCAATATGCCAGCAAATTTGGAAAACTCAGCAGTGGCCCCAGAACTAGAAAAGGTCAGTTTTCATTCCAATCGCAAAAAAAGGCAATGCCAAAGAATGCTCAAACTACCGCACAATTGCACTCATCTCACACGCTAGTAAAGTAATGCTCAAAATTCTCCAAGCCAGGCTTCAGCAGTACATGAACTGTGAACTTCCAGATGTTCAAGCTGGTTTTATAAAAGGCAGAGGAACCAGAGAACAAATTGCCAACATCCTCTGGATCATCAAAAAAGCAAGACAGTTCCAGAAAAACATCTATTTCTGCTTTAGTGACTATGCCAAAGCCTTTGACTGTATGGATCACAATAATCTGTGGAAAATTCTGAGAGAGATGGGAATACCAGACCACCTGACCAACCTCTTGAGAAACCTATATGCAAGTCAGGAAGCAATAGTTAGAACTGGACATAGAACAACAGACTGGTTCCAAATAGGAAAAGGAGTACATCAAGGAGGTATAATTTCACCCTTCTTATTTAACTTATATGCAAAATACATCATGAGAAACTCTGGGCTGGAATAAGCACAAGCTAGAATCGAGATTGCTAGGAGAAATATTAATAACCTTAGATATGCAGATGACACCACCCTTATTACAGAAAGTGAAGAGTCTTGATGAAAGTGAAAGAGGAGAGTGAAAAAGTTGGCTTAAAGCTGAACATTCAGAGAACGAAGATCATGGCATCTGGTCCCAACACTTCATGGGAAATAGATGGGGAAATTGTGAAAACAGTGTCAGACTTTATTTTGGGGGGCTCTAAAAGCACTACTCCAAAGGTGGTAATTGCAGTCATGAAATTAAAAGACGCTTACTCCTTGGAAGGAAAATTATGACCAACCTAGATAGCATATTCAAAAGCATAGATATTACTTTGCCAATCAAAGTCCATCTAGTCAAGGCTATGGTTTTTCTATTGGTCACGTATGGATGTGAGTGTTGAACTGTGAAGAAAGCTGAGAGCTGAAGAATTGGTGCTTTTGAACTGTGTGTTGGAGAAGACTCTTGAGAGTCCCTTGGACTGCAAGGAGATACAACCAGTCCACTCTAAAGGAGATCAGCCCTGGGATTTCTTTGGAAGGAATGATGCTAAAGCTGAAACTCTAGTACTTTGGCCACCTCATACGAAGAGTTGACTCACTGGAAAAGACTCTGATTCTGGGAGGGATTGGAGACAGGAGGAGAAGAGGATGACAGAAGATGAGATGGCTGGATGGCATCACCAACTCGATGGACATGGGTTTGAGTGAACTCCGGGAGATGGTGATGGACAGGGAGACCTGACATACTGCAATTCATTGGGTCACAAAAGGTCGGACACTACTGAGTGACCAAACTGAACCTAATTGAACAAGTTACAATTAACAAGTATTTTATTGGTTTACTCAGTGAACTTTTGTACTTATTCTATTTCAGGGGAAAGAATGTAGCCTCTCACCTCTTGGAAATGTACATTGAACTTGAGAGACTGTTAGATGGGTAGTCAGTAATTACAGCTCCATATGAAGTACTTTCTTGATCCCCTAGCTTACTATTTCCAACTATTTCAAGATGATTTTGTTCAAAGTAAAAAAATAAAATAACATACTAAATTGCATTTTGTACCTGCTCATCTAAGTTAGATATAACACCTAGGTTACAGATATAACATCTAATTTAGAGGTAACACATATGCCAAAAAGTTAATAACAATTTGCAGGCCTCTAAAGTTCTTCCCTGGTGGCTCAGAGGTTAAAGCATCTGCCTCCAATATGAGAGACCCGGGTTCAATCCCTGGGTTGGGAAGATCCTCTGGAGAAGAAAATGGTAACCCACTCCGGTATTTTTGCCTGGAGAATCCCATGGATGGAGAAACCTGGTAGGCTACAATCCACAGGGTCGCAAATAGTTGGACACACCTGAATGACCTTAAATAAAATAAAATCCATGCACTGCAAGTTAAATTTTTCATGTCTTGGAATGATCTCTGTCAACAAAAAAAGCTAATCCATTGTCAGCCTAAAAAAGAAATGGAATATTTTACTCATATAGAATAGATAACTGATAGAGAACCTACAGTATAGCTCAGGAAACTCTACTCAGTCCTCTGTAGTAAAATAAAGGGGAAGGAAATCAAAAAAAAGAGGAGTATATATATATATATATATATATATATATATAGAGAGAGAGAGAGAGAGAGAGAGACAGAGAGACAGAGAGACAGAGAGACAGAGAGAGAGACATATAGGTGATTCACTTTGCTGTACAGGGAACACTAATACAACATTGTAAAGCAAAGTATATTCCAATAAAAATTAATTTAAAAAATGGCAAATGTACTTGAGTCCACAGGAGGATTATAACTGGGGAGACAGCTCCTGGTCTGCTCTGAGAGTAAAGGGGGAAGCAGGATGCGTGTGACTTTAGAGAGGGGGGCAAGCAATCAGCGACATATCTTGACAGAAGCTTATGGCTCTGTGCGCGTGGGTGCTCAGTCGTTCAGTTGTGTCTGACTCTGATGGTCTGTAGCCCTCAGTATGGTCTGAATCCCTCTGTCCAAGGGATTTTCCAGGCAAGAATACTGGAGTGGGTTGCCATTTCCTCCTCCTGGGTTTTTCCCTAACCCAGGGATCAAACTCGTGTCTCCTAAGTCTCTTTGCATTGGCAGGCAGATTCTGTATCATTGAGCCACCTGTGAAACCGTCTTGTTATCCGTAAGGAACAGACATAATGGTTTTAGTGCTTTTCTGAGTATGGAAAGATTCAAGAAATTGGGCTCATAAAATTTCCTTCTGAGATATCTATCTTAGCGCTAGTTGTATCAGTTTTCCCAGAGCACAGATTGTGTTATCCTAATCTTCGCCCTGAATTCCTTGTGAAGTGCACTGTAGCTTCGTGACTGCAGTGACTAATGACTGGCTTCTTATAAACCTTGATAGTGGGCAGCATTCTTTATTTTATGACCCCTTCTTTTTCATTCTTAATTCACTGAATGTTTCGGAGGCATTTCATGACCAATTTGTCCCACAGTGCTAGGAATCCCAGGTCAAGTGAGGTTTGTGTTGACAGGCCATTTGATGTGCAGTTGTGTTAACAGTAGCCAGATGCCTCTGCTCATGGACCAAGAAATGGCTCCCTCTTGCTGCTTCTTCCTATATCTAGAGTTTCACTATTAGAATCATTGATCTTATATATTTTGTCAATCAAATAAAGTTGCTTAGCCATCATTAATTTTATGGAGCCCCAATCACCTATTTGGTAATGCAAGCAATGATAATATTGTAAAATGGAATATAAGTAATAGCACAAGCAATAAAGTTAGTAACATTAACGATGTTGTAAGTAAATATTTAAGCTAAGAATTTCCATTATGTACAGCCCAGTCTCTCCCTAGGTCATCTGACAGACCAGTCTGTCCAGCAACTATGATAGATTTGCTTTGTACAGAAAGTTCACCACCGATGTTTGCATGTACAAAGCCAGTGGTGGGTTATCCGGACCCCTTATAGGATTGAGAGAGGCATGTTACCTTTTAAGCCTGGTGTCAGAAGAAGAACAATGGTACCTTATGGTTGAGCAGATGTTCCTGCCACTGGGAAGGCTGGTGAACACATAACAAGAATGTACAATGCACACTAGCGGATGGAGGAGGTCAAAGGGCAGATAAGGCAGTTTACGTTTAAAATTTGACTTGCTTTAAAATAGAAGTCTTACTTCATCACTGCTAATAGGAGAGTTTGGTTTTGAGAAAACATCTTTGTTCCAAGAACAAAACAAGATAGCTAAAAATAATAAAAATTATAGAAGCTATTTAATGATTTAATGGTTCCACAAATATTTCAACTGAGTCCTATATTCCTAGGTTTTTCATAGTGAATTATAATAGCAGATTTGCTTTTCTACATGGACATATACTGTATTAAAGAGCATTTTCCTAATGTAGCTGACTTTGATTTTTTTCCTTTTTAAATGAATAAATTACAATAATGATAATAATAAACATTTATTGCAAACTACATGTCAAGTGTTGACCTCAACACATAAGCCAGGAGATGAAAATTTTTCAATGTGGGTAGTCAGAAAATGAGACATTATGATTAAGATCATTCAGTAACTGTATATTTAAGGTACTTGAAGGAGATTTGAAGATGTTAGCAGCAATATCAGAGAAGGCAATGGCATCCCACTCCAGTACTCTTCCCTGGAAACTCCCATGGACAGAGGAGCCTGGTAGGCTGCAATCCATGGGGTCGCTGAGTCAGACACAACTGAGCGACTTCACTTTCACGCATTGGAGAAGGAAATGGAAATTCACTCCAGTATTCTTGCCTGGAGAATCCCAGAGATGGCAGAGCCCAATGGGCTGCCATCTGTGGGGTCGCAGAGAGTCGGACATGACTGAAGCGACTTAGCAGCAGCAGCAGCAGAGATATGCCCATCCATCCATCTTTCCACATACTGTTTCCCCAGCCATGTATCAGCCCAAATGAGGAAACAAAATGACATATGATTTTTATATAGATCTTTCTGCCCAAGTTTTGCTTGCTATTCAACAGCATAATAAAGTTATATTTTGAAAGTATAAATCTGAAAATGGATAAAGAATTTGTGGCACATACATACAATAAGAATATTACTTAACCATATAAAAGAATGAATTTAAGTCAATTCTAGTGGGGTGGATGATCCTTGAGCCTGTTATACAGAATGAAGTTAAGTCAGAAAGAAAAAAATATATATATATATCATATGTTAACATACATATGGAATCTAGAAAAATGATACAGCTGAACCTATTTTCAAGGCAGGAATGGACCCAGTCCTTGAGAACAGACTTGTGGACACAGCAGGGGAAGGAGAGGGCGGGACAAACTGAGAGGGTAGCACTGAAACATACACACGGCCATACATGAAACAGGCAGCCCATGGGAAGCTGCTGCAGAGCACAGGAAGCTCAACCTGGAGCTCTGTGACATCTAGAGGGATGCGAGGGGCGAGGATGGGTGGGAATTTCCAGAGAGGGGGACATAGGTACGCATATGGCAGGCTCATGTTGCTGTATGCTAGAAGCCTGCAGAAGGTTGGAAAGCAATTATCTTCCAATTAAAAATTTAAAAAGCATATATCTGAGGTAAACATATTTTCTATTGGGAACTGTTTTGTTATTAGTAGAATACAGGACTGGCTTTTAAATTTAATAAGGTTGGAAATTTGCTGTGTCTTATTAACATTAAGAAGAATAATTAATGAATACCAGCTATTATTTCCTGAGCACCTACTGTGTGTCAGGCATACTAATGGCTACTCTACATGTATCCTCACTAACCCTGAGTAAGAGCCTAAAAGTACGTTTACAATTTAAAGATACAAAACCAAGTCAATTAATTTACCTTAAATCACAAAGCAGATTAGTGCCAGAGTGCTTGAACCTATATGTGGTACGCCAAGAGTTCCTCATCCACAGTCTCATGTACAAACCAGCCTACAGCCCTCTTGACTCTTTTTCAATGTGACGCACACAAAAATGTGAATGACCATCCCAGATTACACAGGTTTCACAGTACAGAAAGAAGATAAGTGACTGTGAATATAACTGCAGAATTAATGTGGTTGTGAATATAATTGTAGAAGATTTGGGGTGGCTTAATTTGGTAGACAGTGGGAAATCACTGGGTTACTTGAGAAAAAGAAGAGCATAAAAATGGCTCTTAAAAACAATGGTTTCAGGACTTTCTGGAGTGTAGGTGAGGTCCCTGGTCAGGGAGCTAAGATTCCATATGCCTTGTAGCTAAGAAAAGAAACAAAGACAACACAGAATATAAAATAGAGAAATATAACAAAATCAATAAAGATTTTTAAAATGATCGGCATCAAAAAAATCTTTAAGGAAAAACAAAGCTTTGTAAACTTGCAACATGCTGCATTTATGATGCATGCATTTCTCTCTATGTGAAAATTTACCTAAAATATAGGGAACACAAATACCAATTTGATCTAATTACTGTTCCAGAAAAACATCTACTTCTGCTTTATTGTGATGCCAAAGCCTTTGTCTATGCGTATCAAAACAAACTATGAAAAATTCTTAAAGAGATGGAAATACCAGGCCACCTGACCTGCCTCCTGAGAAATCTGTATGCAGGTCAAGAAATGACAGTGAGAACTGGACATGGAACAACAGACTGGTTCCAAATCAGGAAAGGAATATGTCAAGGCTGTATATTGTCACCCTGCTTATTTAACTTATGTGCAGAGTACATCATGAGAAATGCTGGACTGGATGAAACACAAGCTGGAATCAAGATTGCCAGGAGAAATATCAGTACCCTTAGATATGCAGATGACACCACAATTATGGCAGAAAGCGAAGAACTAAAGAGCCTCTTTATGCAAGTGCAAGAGGAGAGTAAAAAAGTTGGCTTAAAACTCAACATTCAGAAAGGTAAGGTCATGGCATCTGGGCCAGTCACTTCATGGAAAATAGATGTGGAAACAGTGACAGACTTGATTTTTTGGGGCTCCAAAATCACTGCAGATGGTAACTGCAGCCATGAAATTAAAAGACACATGCTCCTTGGAAGAAAAGTTATGACCAACCTAGACAGCATGTTAAAATGCAGAGAAAGTACTTTGCCAATGAATGTCCATCTAGTCAAAGCTATGGTTTTTCCAGTAGTCATGTATAGATGTGAGAGTTGGACTATAAAGAAAGCTGAGTGCCAAAGAATTGACACTTTTGAACTGTAGTGTTGGAGAAGAGTCCCTTGGATGGCAAGAAGATCCAACCAGCCTATCCTAAAGGAAATCAGTTCTGAATATTCATTGGAAGGACTGATGCTAAAGCTTAAACTCCAATACTTCGGCCACCTGATGTGAAGAACTAATTCATGAAAAAGCCCCTGATGCTGGAAAAGATCGAAGCCGGGAAGAGAAGGGGATAACAGAGGATGAGATGGTTGGATGGCATCACTGACTCAATGGACATGAGTTTGAATAAACTCTGGGAGTTAGTGATGGACAGGGAGGCCTGGTGTGCTGCAGTCCATAGGGTCACAGAGAGTCAGATACAACTGAACAATGGAACTGCACTGAACTGAACACAGATACTGAATGTTGGTTAATGCTATACATGCTAAGTTACTTTAAAATGGAGTCTTCATTTGCATGCAGTTTACTTAGCTATGAATCACAAAAATATGATAGATTTGTGACTGTATCAAAGGGATGAATGAATTGATAAATATATGATACAGTAAAATTTTAGAGATTCAGGTATCAGCATACTGGTGTTACTACATAATCCCTTCAGGTTTTATATATAGTCAACATTTTTCTTAAGATGCTAGAAAAAAAAAAATAGAAGCATAGCAATAGTGGGAGAGATTGCAAGAGCAGAGAGTAATACTTAAAAACATTATAATAATATAGATCTGAGCTGTTGAATACCTGGACTAGTTAGTGACAATGGGAAAAAAAAATAAAAACGAGTTACTTTTTAAAAATTACAAATAAAGGATGAAACAAAGAAAGATGAATCTTACCAAGAGATTTTAGCCTTGGAGAAAGATCAAATGAAGATATTGCCCTCTGGCATGGAGATGCTGTGTGACAGGTGCCTTCCTGTAGCAGGTGTTTTTGGAGACTGCCCAAACTAAAATCCTCCCTAACACTGACAACAGGCTTTGTACCTGACATCTTCTGACCCCACCAGAGTTCCTTTTACTGTCCACACCAGTACATACACCATGCCATGTGCTCTTTCTACAACGTGACATTCACAGCCCTCCATCAAAACCAAGAAGAGGCCCCAGATTCACCCCGCTTGAAAGGAGCTGGACCTGTGTGATATTTTCAGTCAGTTGCCTTTAGCAGCACGGTTACTGTGTGTCTTTGCCTGTTACCTCTCTCCCATGACTCACACTTTGTGAGCCTGAGATACCGATGGAAGAATCCTGGTCACCCTGAGGCCACCAGCAGGAGAGGCCACACGGAGACCAAACAGAGAGAGGAGAGGGAGAGATGTTGGAGGAAGCTCAGTGACTCTGGCCCCTGCTGCTGGGCCGCTCCCTGCCCTGGTGGATGCTGGGCCATGAGTCTCCATGGGATTCTTGCTGAGCCCTGTCCAATTGTAGATTTGTCAGGGAAATAGGTGTCGTAATTTTAAGCCACTGACTTTTGGGATACCTTGTCATTCAACCATCATAAAAACACTTTCACACAGACTTTTTCCTTTAAGGTGACATCATCCTAGCAGGAAGACCCGACTTCTTTCAGGACAACTTAAGCCCCCAGGAAACATGAACACTTGCTTCTTAGCAGTGAAAGAACATCTTATTCCAACTGGTTTCTTTCTTCACTCTGCAATAGTACCTAGATTAGGTTAGTCTCTCATCTTTAAACTTTTCTAAATCAGAGAAAGATTCTCCATAGCTTCCAAAATCTAGATGGTAAATACCAAGCTCAGGCCCACCACCAGTGTATGTGCTGGCTATGCAAAGTAGAAAAAAGGCACCATTTACTCCAGGTATTATATTTCCACCATAACTGTCATCATACATCCAATTTTGTTAGAAAAAATATTTTACTTCCACTTGATTTAAAATTATTTTACTAAACTATAATGCCTATGATATAATTGGCATACTTTGAGTGCAGTATACAACCTACATAATTTCACGTCAGTCTGAAAATTCTCCAAGTTTTCCTAAATCTGTCTTTACTTGGCTTGAGGTGGTTGTAAGCATTCTCTCAGTCTCACTGAATAAACTTCTCTCCTGTCGATCTGCGTGTGAATATGACTAGGAATGCCACAGAATTAGTTAGAGAGGAGGGGCTGTCATCTCTTAGCAATTCCAATAGATTCAATGGCACAGCCCTTTAAAATAAAGGAATACTGTTTACTTGTTCGAGGGTGCAGTTTAGTGTGGTCCCAATGACATCTGGTTATTATTATCTAGTCAGTAGTTATTGAGTTTATGTATGTATGTGTCTTTATATACATATATATGTGCCAAGCACTAAGAATATGGGATGAGCAGTGGAATTTACAGTGTAATAGGTTATTGAGGCAATTTTAAGACCACACAAGTATATAAATATATAACCACTGGCACCCAAAATTCCAAATCTGGGGCTTCCCCAGCAGTGCCTGTGGTAAAGAATTGGTGGTAAAGAGAAGGAAATGGCAACCCACTCTAGTACTCTTGCCTGGAGAATCCCATGGACAGAGGAGCCTGGAGGGCTGCAGTCCATGGAGTCACAAAGAGTTGGATACAACTGAGCAGGCACCCACACATGAAGGAATTTCAAGTCATAGTGGAATATTTGGAGCACAGGCCTGGACTGAAAATAGAGATTCAGGATTTATCTCACAGACATGGTGTTTCTATACATAAGACATGATAGTCACAGGGGGTAAAGGTATGAAAAAGAGCCACAATGTACACCCCTAGTTCCACAGGACAGTCGCAATGTACACCCCTAGTTCCTGGAAGAACAGGAGAGGCAGAGAGACACAAGTAAGCATGAATCTGAGCCTCAGCACACACTGAGGAGACTTCTTCAGAGAGAGCTGGTAGTCCAGAGAGCGAGACTCTGCAGATGGTTCAAGGAGCATAAGCCCTGAGGAGAGGGCTTCCCAGGGGCACAGTGGTAAAGGGTCTGCCTACAGTGCAGGAGAGGCAGAAGATGTGGGTTTGATCCCTGGGTTGGGAAGGTCCCTTGGAGAAGGGCATGGCAACCAATACCAGTATTTTTGCAGGGAAAATCCCATGGACAGGGGAGCCTGGCGGGTTACAGTCCACAGAGTCACACAGAATTGGACATGACTAAAGTGAATGAGCACCCACGCAGGCAAGCACGGAGAGATTACTAGGCTGGACAAATAAGCAAGCACTGGCCACCTTCAACTTTAAAAATGAGGCCTGAGTTTTATGGTAAAGACATGAGAATATTGTAGCTTCACAATGAAAAGAAATTCAAATTAGGCTGAGGCATTCAGGGAGGCTTTCAGGGAAGGCTGAATCTGAGCTTCGTTTTAACAAGTAAATTAGATAAGGGAAATCTTTTTTTTTTTTTCCAGTTGCACCACGTGGCATAAAGACAGATTTTAGTTCTCTGACCAGGGATCCAACCCATGCATTCATCCTGCAATGGAAGCATGGAGTCTTAACCATTGGACCACCAGGGAAGTCAGTCTATAAAACAATAGAGGTAGATGCTCTGTTTTCTACACATGTGTAGAAAGCAAACTTACAGCTGCCAAGGGGTTACTGGGAGCTAGGGATAAACTGAGAGTCTGTGACTGACATATACATACTACTATATATAAAAGGGCTTCCCTGGTGGCTCAGTGGCAAAGAATCCACCCGCCAGTGCAGGGACATGGGTTTGATCCCTTGGCTGGGAAGATCCCCTGGAAAAGGAAATGGCAACCCACTCCAGTATTCTTGCCTGGAGAATTCCAATGGACAGAGGGGCCTGGCAGGCTACAGTCCATGGACTCAAAAAGAGTCAGACACAAATAAGCAACTAATCACAGCAGAGCATCGTATGTGTACCTATAAAACTGATTGATTCACTTTGCTGTGCAGTAGAAACTAATGCAACATTGTAAATGAACTCTAGTCCAGTTAAAAAAATTTTTAACTAAAAGTTACATTTCTCCATCTATTAGTGTATAATATCATATCAGAAACGAATTGCCAGTCTAGGTTCAGTGCAGGATACAGAATGCTTGGGGCTGGTGCACTGGGATGACCCAGAGAGATGGTGTGGGGAGGGAGGTGTGAGGGGGGTTCAGGATTGGGAACTCATGTACACCCACGGTGGATTCATGTTGATGTATGGCAAAGCCAATACTGTATTGTAAAGTAAAATAAAGTAAAAAAAAAAAAAGTTATACCAATAGTGAGATTAAAAGATGTTTTAAGTCACAGAGAAATAGGAGAGTACGGCATGTTCCAAAGTTGCCAGTGGTTTGGGGCAAGCAGTTGAACTTGAAGAAATGACTGAGACAAGACTAGGGAGTAGGAACCTAGATCCCTAGACAAGGTCAGGAATGGAGCTTGAGATCAAAGTTATGGGGAACATTGAAAGACTTGAAATGGGAAAGTAATGTAAAAATAGCTATGTTTTAGTAAGAGCACTATAGCAGTAAGGTTGTTCAGTCTCAAAAGATAGACACAAAGCAAGAGCTCAGTTACAAGTAGAGTTTCAGAGGTGGAGATACATATGAGCTATTTTTTAAAGGACAAGAGTCAAGGCTTGAAGACTCTGGAGGCTGTGGGCCAGATGAGTGAGAAATCTGGAATGCTACTCAGGTCTCTGTCTTTATTCCCAGGATTTACCTGAATTATAGGGACTGCATTTACCACTAAGGAGGACACTGGTGTAGAAGAAGACGGGGTTGAAGCATCCTAGGGTTTTCTCATGGCAGCAGAGATCCACTCTAGGTGGAGAGACCTGGGCTATGCGAATAAAACAGACATATCAGCATATGCACTCAGATTTTCTTCTGAAACTGATCAGATCAGGTTGTCCTTAAATCTGTAAAATATTACTGGAAAAGTCCAGTGATTTTTGAAACCCATGATACAACATTAGGCCCAGAAATTATTATTTCACATTCTTCCAAAGCAGACTGGCAGGAAGGGAAGGAAATCATTTCACCCTCTCCTCTTTCAGCTGATTTGAATATTTTGAGAGCCAAACACTGTGCTAATAACTTAAGGCCACAACTCACAACCTGCTTCACATCTCCTTCCCTTTGTCCACACCCCACACTCCTACACCTAATGCTGATGCCCGTGTCCACCACCCATTAGTCTATGGATTCCTTTTTGAAAAATCACCAGAATTATAGAAATAAAGTGTTCATTTTTTAAGTTGCATTGACATTGCATCTAAACAGAGCTGCTATTGCATTTAGTGAAAAAACAGTGACTAATCGTTCAGTTGACTGAATAAAATGATGAATAAGACAATTATGTTAATATATGAGTAAACAGCAAAGAACATACCTAAGTGATATTGAACTTCTGTAATTCCAAGAATCCAATGCCAAGAAAGAAAATGTAGGAAAAAAATAGGTAAACTGAGTCCCAAAGAGGCACAGACAATCAAAAGAACACGATTCAGTGCAGAGCTGTCAGCTGCAGTCCTCATAACTCACACAGATAACTCATTTTCAGTCCAGGAAATATTCTAGGATAGTAGAAGAGATATACTGAGTGTTTATTCTAAAATTACCAAATGTGAGGCTTAAAACATTTGTTTCCTTAAAGGAGACTGACTGACATTTGAACTTCCTTCTAAAATTGCATTAAATATGTATCAGCTCGGAGGACCTACCAAAACAGAATAATGCATTTTCAATTTAGTCTTGGTTACATTTGACCTATTTTAAAGTGTTTCTCTAATGAAATGGAAGCTACAACAAAATTAATTCTATGTGAGAGGCAAGGCACACTCCGTGTTCCTTAATCACCACGCACACCATGCACTTGGCTGAGCGTTGAAACAATACAGCGCTGACCGTGGCTCTAAACTGGCAGGCTTGATAACACTGTCATAATCTTCAGAACGGAGTTCAGGAGGCTTTCTGACCTGAATGCAACACTCGTGTTTTACTCTAAGGAATAAAGAAGGGCAGAGATCCAAAGAATTCTGCTGTGGCAGTTTTAGCTTATAGCAGTGTGAGTAATTCTGTGTCTAGAGTAATTGAGCTAAGGAGGGAGAGTTGAAAGCCTGGTCTTGTTCATTATTCTCCAAGTATCTGCTACAAGTCGGACCCATTTATAGGCATTTTCACATGAATTAACTCATTAGTGAGTTCATCCTTAAGACCTTGTATACCTCTTTAAAACACACACATACACATTACAAACCATTTGAGAGAAGGAAACCAAGGTCAGAAGTGTTCTAAAGAGACAGCACTGGCAAGTTGGAGACCTGGGTTTGTAAAAGCCTTGCCCTCCTCCCCACCCTTCACCTTTTCAGTGATGTGTATGAATCACACACAGTACATGACGGACACTCTGCTGAGGGTGTGAGTGTGCGGTGAATAAAAAGTCATGTCCCTGATAGAGAGTTCACTCTATTGGATAGAGCAACAGTAGACAAGTCAAGATATAAGCCAGATGGTGGTAAGAGGTACTGAAGAAATATCGTGCATGGAGAATTAGGGGAGTGGGAGTATTTTTAGTTTGCTTTTTGTTTTGTTTTCAATGAAAAATGAATAGGCAAGACCTCTCTGATGAAGAAATTTTCTAAAAATTTTTCTTGGAGTCTAGTTGATTTCCCTGGTGGCTCAGTGATAAAGAATCTGCCTGCCAATGCAGGAGATGCAGGCTCAATTGGGAAGATTCCCTGGAGAAGGAACTGGCAACTCACTCCAGCGTTATTGCCTGGAAAATTCCATGGACAGAGACTGGTGGGCTAAAGTCCATGGGGTCATAGAGAGTTGGACACAACTTAGTAACTAAACAACATCCTGTTGTGTTAGTTTCAGGTATACAGCAAAGTGAATCAACCTGATATCTATTCTTTTTCAGATCTTGTTCCTTATATAAGTTGTTACAGAGTATTGAGTAGAGCTTCCTGGGCTATACCATAGATCCTTATATAAGTTATGGATTTTACATATAGTACTGTGTGTGTGTGTACCCCAATGTTCATTGCAGCACTGTTTACAATCGTCAGGGAAGAGATATTTTAAGGAGAGAACTGAACGGTGCAAAATCACTAGAAGTAAGAGCAACTATTTTAGCACCAACCATTTTTACATACCAGACTCCTGAGTAAGGAGCTTAGCATCTTACAAAAAGTGAAAAGTACTACCTGCTCAGCCATGTTTGACTCTTTGCAATCATATGGACTGTACCCCACCAAGTTCCTCTGTTCATGGAATTATCCACAAGAATACTGGAGTGGGTTGCCATTCCCTTCTTCAGAGGATCTTCTCGACTCAGGGATTGAACTTGGGACTCCCACATTTCAGGCAGACTCCTTACTGTCTGCGTCACTAGGGAGGTTAGTCTGGCACAAATATAATAAATGAGAGAGAGAAAATAGTGAAATAAGAAGGAACAAATCATGAACCATATGAGACCTGTCTCTTATACACATCTAGATGTGTATAAGAGACAGAGCCAATACTGTAAGACTCAGGGATTGAACTTGGGACTCCCACATTTCAGGCAGACTCCTTACTGTCTGCGTCACTAGGGAGGTTAGTCTGGCACAAATATAATAAATGAGAGAGAGAAAATAGTGAAATAAGAAGGAACAAATCATGAACCATATGAGACATGCAGAACCTTCTAGATTTTATTCTAAGATTAATGGGGGACTACAGAAGAATTGTGGTTTTAAAAAATGATAATCTAATCTCCATCTTTAAAAGATTATTTTAGGTTCTGTGTGAAGAATAGATTGTTTATTTTTTGTCAACTTAACTGTAGTTTTAGAGAGGCATATGCAAAATCTCAAATGACAATTGTTCATTTACCTGTTTCTCTCTGGAAAGTTTTGATTTATGTTTTGAGTCTGTTTTATAGAAGCACTTATGTTTATATGTCATGCCTTTCTATTATTTTCTTTTACAGTATATAGTATCCTTATGTTTTTTTTTCTTGTTTTGAAAGTCACTTAGTCATGTCCAGCTCTTTGAGACCTCATGGATTATACAGTCCATGGAATTCTCTAGGCCTTATGTAGTCACATGATATTGCTGTCTCAAATTTTATTTATTTAGGTTTTAAAATTGCTACCCCAGCTTTGTTGTTGCTGTTTGTATTTTCCCTTTTAAAACATTTTGTCCTTTTCTTTTAAAAGTGTCACTTGCAGAAAACATAAATCTAATTTGTTTTCCCGAGCTCTTATTTTATTAGTATTTTCTAGAACTTAATTTTTAGTTGTTATGAATACATTTTCTTTAACTTAAGTACTGTGATTTTGTGCTTGTTCTCTCTCTTTCTCTGATACACACACACAATGTTACTGAATAATCAGATGACTACTTCTTCCCCTGATACTTATAACATCTCTGGGGTACTGTTTTGTTTCTCTTTACTTATTTGAATACTTACTTCAAGAATGATTTCACTGCCTGACATTACCGAAAGCCCTGAAATTTTCAATGCCTATGTTTATGTCCTGAAATTTGAATAATTATTCAATTGGATATCTTTTAATACTTTTTAAAAATGACTCCATTTTTGTATCATATATTACTATAGAAACATTTGACACCTGATATTTATTCCTACATGGGAGTTTGCTTTTCTCTCTGAATGTTTTTTACATACTCTCATTGCCTTCAATATTCTTGTTTAACAAAATTTGTTAAGTATGGTGTTGCCTTCTCCCCTTATTTAGCATCCTAAACTTTTTCATCCTGAAGTCTTCCATCTTCTTTTAATCTTGTGAAGCTTGTCTTTCTTAGTATATTTTATGTATATTATTATATGTCTTTAGAACTATCTTCTGGAAGAGCTCCTCCATATGATCTTCCAAATCAGTAATTCCTTCTTCAGCTATATCTAGCCTGGTATTTATCCCTCTTTTATGTTCTTTATTTCAACTATTACATTTCAATATCTAATATTCACAACTTTATGACTTATTTTTCTTGTGTCTTATTGCTTCTCTCTTACCTTTTCTGCTCACACATAGATATTACACTTATTTTAAATCACAGCTCCAATGATTGCGTGTCGATAGGTTTCATTTTAAATTTTCTTTACCAAGGTTGTATTCAAGTCTCCAGTGTTTGATTTGTGAGCTCCCGCTTGTCTGGAGGCCACAGCCCTTTCGGGGAAGGGGCATGAGAGACAGCAGAAACCCCACCCAAACGTCTGCTGACAACCCCCACCTGCTGTCAACCCTCACCCGCTGACACTCTGCTGAGGAAACTCACTGGCTAGATCTTTGCATCAGAGTTCTGAAATGAGATGAGGGGCAGGAGGAGGAGGCTTCCTCCCTAGGGAGCCACTGTTTCCCTGGGGATTTAAAGAGGCAAGTCTGCAGGGGCTTTAACGGAGGAGGACCCCTTTCAGCCTCCTCAGCCATCACTCTGTGTTGCTGGTGTTTGGCTCTGTTGTATTTTTCAGCCCTGACTGCACCTTAAATCACTATCCTCTAGGTGTTGGTGATGAGTTTGCTAATGAGAGGTAAAGGAATGATTGTCTGAAGGCATGAGGGGGAAAGCAAAGAGGCACCGGAAAGATGCACAAAGACCGCTTCACCACTTGCCACGCTCCCAAGTCAAGGCCTCGGGCATCCCCTGGAGTGGACCGGGTTGGGGTGGTCTTGCCACGCTCCCAGGTCAAGGCCTCGGGCATCCCCTGGAGTGGACCGGGTTGGGGTGGTCTTGCCACGCTCCCAGGTCAAGGCCTCGGGCATCCCCTGGAGTGGACCGGGTTGGGGTGGTTTTCTGTTTCGCAGGCAGCTCCTGCTGGTCTTGTTTCCACTCTCATCTTTCGTTCCTCCAAGTTTGATTTTGAAGGCGTGCTCAGGAACTCCAGCTAGCGTAATATTATAACAGGAGCAGAAGTTTCATTTTTTTTCTCACATTTCTTTGATTTTAATCAGTACTTTCTTTATTCTCCAAGTGCAATTCATGAATTATACTCATGACAGACTACAAAAGTAATATATAATATATCAAAGTCTATGGCATATGGCAAGCACTTAAAAAAACAACTTTTCCCTTTTATGATATTATGTTTATGGATTTCTCTAGGAAATCACAACTTTATTTCTTCCCTTTTTCAGATGTTGCAATATCTCACATATTTTTGTCACCTGCATTTCCTAGAATAGATGTTTTATGAGTGATAGGAAAGCAAATCTTTTTTAATACATGTCTTTGGTTAGCATTGTGTTTCAATACAGAAAATTAAGAAAATTTTTGTTTTTTTTTTATTGAAAACAGTAAACAAATAAGAAAAAGAACAACTAAAAGCCTAGTTTTAAGATAATTAGAAAGTTTACAAATGTTGAAATGCTGAACATTAAAATAAAATGCAACTGTCATGAAACCCTAGACAGAGAGTAAATTGACACAACATTCTTGGATTTAATTAAACAATGTTCACTCAGTTAGGCTTTTGCTAAATCCTGAATAAGGCAATATTGAGCAAAACGTTTTATTTTTCTTAATTTGGACACAGCACGTGTCATGTGGAATCTTAGTTCCCTGTCCGGGGATCAGACCCTGTCCCCTGCAGTGGATGTGCAGTCTCAACCACTGGGCTGCCACGGGAATTCCCTCAGAAAAGATTTAAATGGACATGTTGTTTCATCAGAAACACGTCTAGAAATGCATTCTAAGAAATAATGAAGAAGTATGCACAAATTGGGCTTCCCTTGTGGCTCAGCTGGTAAAGAATCTGCCTGAAATGTGGAGACCTGGGTTTGATCCATGGGTTGAGAAGATCCCCTGAAGATGAAAAAGGCTACCCACTCCAGTATTCTGGCCTGGAGAATTCCATGGACTGTATAGTCCGTGGGGTCGAAAAGAGCTGGACATGACTGAGTGATTTTCACTTTCACATGCACAAATTAGTTTTTCCAAAGATGTCCCCATCCTAAACAGGGACCTGTAAATGTTGTCTTCCATTTCTCTACAGCAAAAGGGATTCTGCAGATGTGGCCTACTTAAGGATCTTTAGATGGGAAGACAATCCTGGATTATCTGAGTGGATCCAATGTAATTATTCAGTAGATCCTGAATAGGAAAGCAAGACGGATAAAGTCAGGAAAAGGACTTGGAAAAACAGAACCAGAGATTGAAATCATGTACTTTGAAGTGTGAAGAAGAGGGTGGGCCCAGCAATGCAGGGGTTTTCAGAAGCTGGAAAAGGCAAGAAAATGGATTCTCGTTTGAAGTCTCCAGAAGAAACACAACCTTGTTGACATCTTGATTTTAGTCTGACATCCAGAACTGTAAAATAATAAAGTTGGTTATCTTAAGTAACTAAATTTTGTGGTAAGTTGTTAAAATCACAATAGGAAACTAAAAATGTACATAATAGGAAAAATGAATAACAAATCAATGGCAGAGAGTTAACTAAGGAATGACAAAATAAAAAATAAATATTATGCATCCACTGGAGTTATATCATAGGACAATATTTTATTATGTGCTTCTCATGTTATTAATTAAAAATAGCTTTATACCTTTTATTTTTTTATAAAAAATAGCTTTATAAAACAAAATGTTAAGTAATTCATTTCAACAACAAAATAAAATAGCTGCATTTTAAGTGCTTTTATGTGAACCAGAACATTTTAAAGAACTTTACATGCATTATCTCAGTTACTGCCCCTGAAGGGTTGAGTACACTGTCCTCATTTTACAGAGGAGGTAATTAAGGCACTGAGTCAGTAGGAGATTACAGTTACTAGGTGACAGCTTTGAAAACAGGACATGATACTCTTGAACTTGCACTCTTAGTCCTCTTGCACAAATAACCCTGAACAGTAAACAAAGCAAATTTATAAAACATGGTAATGTTATGTGGTGGAAGACAGCCATGTTTTCTGTTCTTCACCTGAAGAATAAATTTTAATTACTTTTGAAATACAGAAAAAATTAAATTTTAAAAAGAATAAAACAAAGTTTTAAAAATCTGTTGAGATGGTCTTTGAAAAATTGTTTCTATTCTCATTTTTATTTTTAGAAAAATTAGCACCTGTCTAATTTCAAAGTAAATTGCTATAAGGATTTTTCTATAAGTATGCAATTGTCTAGAGAATGAAATCATGTCATGACCTACTTGATTACATACCATTCAGAGTTTTGCAGATCTAATATATGCATATTTAAGTATCAACACATTTATTTATAAATATCAATAAAGATACACATGAGAAAATGTAGCACTAGGAACTGAACTAAAAAATTAACCCAGGGAGAAAATGGGATATGATTAGCCCTTAATATGGCCACACCATTACAATTACAAGGAAAGTACCTACAAAGACACACAAAAGACTACCAGACTAGAACCACACTAAAAAACAAACACAAAACCTGCTATTGGTGAAAGACTTACATTGTGTTCTTGCTGAAAGAAAACTATCATATTATGCCTCTGCCTGATCCCTTATTCAATATCTAAAGTCTCTACTGAAGCAAATCTTGACAGTATACCCTCTACTGTGGGTCCCCTGTTTTCTGAAGTGCTGACTCAAACACCCTAAATCACTTGCAGCTTTGGTACATCTCGTTGATAATTGTACTTCCCAGAAAAGGAAAAGCAGATTAACAGAGGAATAGCTATAATCATGGGAAAGATAAGGCACCAGATCCTTTGTACAGTAAGTAGCGAAGACTGTTTTTACACATAAGTCATCCATTTATAGGACTAGATAGTAAGTCTAGGAGAACATCTGTGTATCCAACTCCTAAGACAGAGAACTGCAAAAGGTAAAACAGCCGTGAGCTACATCCTCCACAAAATGAAAGTGAAAGTCACTCAGTCGTGTCAGACTCTTTGCAACCCCATGGACTATACAGTCCATGGAATTCTCCAGGCCAGAATACCGGAGTGGGTGTCCTTTCCCTTCTCCAGAGGATCATCCCAACACCAAGATCAAACCCAGGTCTCCTGAATTGCAGGTGGATTCTTTATCAGCTGAGCCACAAGGGACTCCCCTTCCTCCATAAAACATCCAGCTAAATGCAAGGGAAAGGAGTTAACGAGCAAACAAGTAAAATCCAGAGGGCTGGGGTCAAAGACAATCCCATGGTCTCGCTGTTGTCATATTAGGTCTCTCTGGCTCTTCTCTCTTTTGAAGACTAATAAACAGAAATAAAAACACACGTATAGTTGCCAGGTATTATAAGACAAGAAAAAGGAAACACCTCATTTCATTAAAAAAAAAAAATAGAATCCCTCCAGTGATTGACAACCAGAATAACACTTGTCTTTCTTGGTAATAACTGTATCCTCAACTCCTAAAATATTTGTGTGACTGATTGTGGGCATTCAATAAATCTTCATTCACTTAATGAATAAATAATTTCAGAACATATTCCACACTCTTAATGGGTAACAATAAGTCTTGAAAAGGCATGAATGTAAATCTATAGAGAGAATAAACTGAGACCAGAAAACAAAAAGAAAATAAAATGTACAAGTAAGAAAATTGAAAAGAAAATAATAGTACAGTCAAGGGAGTAATAAATGATGGATATAAAGAATGTGTCATTTTTTTTCTTTAAGAAAAAAAAGAATGTGTCATTATGTATGAATCAAATATTTACTCACTACAACTTGTCCTTTGACTTCACTTTTTTTTTTCACTTTTATAAAGACTATTTTTTAGAGCAGCTTTTAGGTTTACAGCAAAACTGAAAGGGAGATACAGAGATTTCTCATACACCCCCCAAATAACTTTGCTATTTTTAAAGTACAGAAGTATTGACATTTTAAATATAGTAGAACCTCTCTCTCTTTCTCTTTTTGTCTCTCTTTCCCTCTCTCTTCCTCTTTCTGTTCTTTAGTTTTATGTCACCCTTAGAAAGACTCTTATCATACTATGATTATAATTTTTCCATTTTTAAAATAATTTTCTGCAAAACTTTTTAACCCAATTATAATTTATTATTATGCAAGATTAGAGATTTGTATTTAATGTGATATCTTTTGTTTTGTTGCATTTTTAATTTTTTAAAATATTTTAATTGAAGGATAATTGCTTTATATAATTTTGTGGTTTTCTGTCGTATATCAACAAGAATCAGCCAAAAAATAAGCTTGAAGTCACCATAGGTGATTTTTTTTTCTCTTAATAACTAATTAAGGAATTTGGACAATTAGAAAAGCTGAAAAAATATTTAAAATTCATCTTGGTGCTAGAATTTGGAGAATTAAGATGAGAAGGATGAAACAGAAGCAAAGATCCAAAAAGGGTAAAAATCAGAGAAGGTAGTTTGGCATTTGGGGCTACTCTACCCTATACAGTGAGCGTGTCGCTCAGTCGTGTCTAGCTCTTTGTGATCCCATGGACTATAACCCACCAGGTTCCTCTGTCCATGGGTTTCCCAGGCAAGAATACTAGAGTAGATTGTCATTTCCTTCTCCAGGGGATCTTCCCAACCCATGGATCGAACCCAGGTCTCCTGCACTGCAGGCAGATTCTTTACCATCTGAGCCACCAGCGAAGCAACGTAGAGATATTTACCAGTTTCAGGAATGGCCAAGCAGCTGGCAGTCTGAGGAGCCAAATTAGGATCCAGGGCCTGCCCAGTCAAGGACCTGGTTAGTGTCCCCCACTTTGGTGACCCTTTAGGGCTAACCCCAAGAATTATGAGTGAGCAGAAAACAGACATGTTTCATAGCACCTGCAGCTTTTTCCCCACATCATTTCAGTGCCTGGAATGAAAATAATGTGATTCTGGATTACTAATGACACTAGGTACCTGGGATGAACAAACCTATATTCTCTGTTTGAGTCAGATTATTTCTGAAAACCACTGGTAGGAATACAATGTCCAACAATAAATAGAAACAGGTATACAAATAGACAAGACAACAAAACTGGAGCCAAGGCAAGGTTCAGTCAGAAAGAGAGCAGCTATTGGATGTATCCCAGGTACAGAGCAGTTACTAGGAGGCTTCTGGCCACATTAGGAGATAGGAAGGGCTGCAAATCTGAGAAGCATCCATGGAAAATTACTGCGCTCAATCGGAAGTACCAAAGTAGAACTTTTCAAAACCTTTTCCAGAGCTGCCACGGTTCTCAGGAAATTCTCAGAAGTTCCCACAAATGCCACAGTCTGCAGAAGAGAAATGGGTGGGTCTCAAGGACTCATCAGAGAGCCACTGTGAGGCTCAGGGCAGCTGATGCATCATCTGCAAAAGTCTCTGAGAATTATGGCTTCTTTTCTCTTCCGCCTTCCCAGTCACTTCCGGGAGTCTCTCACCAAGGAGCACCCAGGGGAGGGGATCTGGAGTTCTGCGCCTTTGGCTTATTTTTTGTTGTTGTTCCTAGAAGTTATATATAAACATCAGAGGATTTCTTAATGAATTCAGAACAGTGAAAGACTTATGACCGTAAAAGAAAAGATTAGTTGATTGGACTTCAGTAAAATGAAGAAATTGGTCATCAAAACCATCTTTAATGGAGTAAAAGTCAAGCTGTAGAGAAGAAGCAATATTTTAAACATGCATAACAGACAGAGATTAAAATAAAGGGCTATGATTCAGTAAAGGGGGAAAAATTAACCTGAAAGCAAAATAGAAAAATGGCAATCAACAGCATGTTACAAAGAAAACATTCAAATAGTTAATAAGCATGTGAAAGACTTCCAAACTAATGAGTAATCAAAGAATGCACACTTAAAGCATAAAAGTATACTCCAATAATTTTTTTTAATTTTAAATTTTTTTTAAAAATTTATTTTATTTTATATTGGAGTCTAGCCAGTTAACTGGAGAAGGAAATGGCAACCCATTCCAGTAATCTTGCCTGGAAAAATCCCATGGACAGAGGAGCCCGCCAGGCTACAATCCATGGAACTGCAGAGTCAGACACAACTGACCACTTGTGTGTATAACCAGTTAACAATTTTGTGATGGTTTTGGGTGGATAGCGAAGGTACTTAGTTAATCATATATATACATCCATTCTCCCCCAAGCTCCCCTCCCATTCAGGCTTCCACATAACACTGAGCAGAGTTTCCTGTGCTATACAGTACAACCTTGTTGGTTATCCATTTTAAATATACCAGTGTGTACATGTCTATCCCAAACTCAATTATCCCTTCTCCCCATGCTTCCCTCCTGGCAGCCATAAGTTCTTCTCTAAGTCTATGAGTCTGTTTCTATTTTGGAAATAATTTCATTTGTATCATTTCTTATTAGGGATGTCATATATATTTCTCATTCTCTGAATTCCTTCATTCAGTAGGACAATTTCCTGGTCCTTTCATATTAAAAAGCATAGGAAGATACTATTATATAGATATTAGAATGCCTACAGTTTAAAAGACTAAAAATATTAAGTGTTGGAGAGGATGCATAGCAACGGGAGTTTGTATGAAAATTAATTGAAACAACCATGTCTGGCGTTACCTTCTGTTACACTGTTAATTGAGGAAATGATTAAGAATTAATAAAGAAATCTTGCTTCTGATAGGTTTGCTTTTGACCACTTCTGGCATTAGATTCTAAAGCCAAAAATTTATATATTTTATGATCAAACATTTCTACTCATTTATATATTCAATAGAAATGTGTTCACATTTGTATCAA
>SJYC01009062.1:0-13387 GCA_006408675.1 Madoqua kirkii
CCATTTTGCTTTTTTGTATTTCTTTTCTATGGGGATGGTCTTGATCCCTGTCTCCTGTACAATGTCATGAACCTCCGTCCATAGTTCATCAGGCACTCTATCTTTCAGAGCTAGTCTCTTAAATCTATTTCTCACTTTCACTGTATAATCACAAGGGATTTGATTTAGGTCATACCTGAATGGTATAGTGGTTTCCCCTACTTTCTTCAATTTAAGTCTGAATTTGACAATAAGGAGTTCATGATCTGAGCCACAGTCAGCTCCTGGTCTTGTTTCTATTGACTGTATAGAGCTTCTCCATCTTTGGCTGCAAAGAATATAATCAGTCTGATTTTGGTGTTGACCATCTGGTGATGTCCATGTGTAGAGTCTTCTCTTGTGTTGTTGGAAGAGAGTGTTTGCTATGACCAGTGTGTTGTCTTGCCAAAACTCTATTAGTCTTTGCCCCACTTCATTCTGTATTCCAAGGCCAAATTTGCTTGTTATTCCAGGTGTTTCTGGACTTCCTACTTTTGCATTCCAGTCCCATATAATAAAAAGGATATTTTTTTACGAGTTCGTTCTAAAAGGTCTTGTAAGTATTCATAGAACCGTTCAAATGCAGCTTCTTCAGCGTCACTGGTTGGGGCATAGACTTGGATTACCATGATACTGAATGGTTTGCCTTGGAAAGGAACAGAGATCATTCTGTCATTTTTGAGATTGAATCCAAGTACTGCATTTCAGACTCTTTTGTCGACCATGATGGCTACTCCATTTCTTCTAAGGAATTCCTGCCCACAGTAGTAGACATAATGGTCATTTGAGTTAAATTCACCCACTCCAGTCCATTTTAGTTCACTGATTCCTAGAATGTTGATGTTCACTCTTGCGATCTCCTTTTTGACTGCTTCCAATTTCCTTGATTAATGGCCCTGCATTCCAGGTTCCTATGCAGTATTGGTCTTTACAGCATTGGACCTTGCTTCTCTCACCAGTCACATCCACAATTGGGTATTGTTTTTGCTTTGGCTCCATCCCTCATTCTTTCTGGAATTATTTCTCCACTGATCTCCAGTAGCATATTGGGCACCTACCAAACTGGGGAGTTCCCCTTTCAGTATCCTATCATTTTTCCTTTTCATACTGTTCATGGGGTTCTCAAGGCAAGAATACTGAAGTGGTTTGCCATTCCCTTCTCCAGTGGACCACATTGTCAGACCTCTCCACCATGACCACCCGTCTTGGGTGGCCCCACACAGCATGGCTTAGTTTCATTGAGTTAGACAAGGCTGTGGTCCTAGTGTGATTAGACTGAGCAGTTTTCTGTGAATATGGTTTCAGCGTGTCTGCACTCTTGCAACACCTACCATCTTACTTGAGTTTCTGTTACCTTGGGCATGGGCTATCTCTTCACGGCTGCTCCAGCAAAGTGCAGCCATTGCTCCTTACCTTGGATGAGGGGTATCTCATTGCCGCCCTTCCTGACCATGACGTGGGATAGCTCCTCTAGGCCCTCCAGCGCCCGTGCAGCCACCGCTCCTTGGACGTGTGGTTGCTCCCCCTGGGTGCCCCCTTGCCCCAGCCTCGGGTGGGGGTAGCTCTTCTCGGCTGTTCCTGCGCTGTCACAGCCTGGCACCGTCAGCCACTGCCCCTGACCACGGACATGGGGTAGCTTCTCTTGGCCGCCACCCCTCGGGAGTGGGGTCCTCCTGACTTCTGCCCCTGACCTCGGACGTGGGGTAGATCCTCTCGCTCATGCTCTGTGCGTCTTACACCTTACTCTCTCCAAATTAAAATTATTCTTTATGACCATGTTAATATAAAGACATGTGTGTGTGCTAAGACACTGAAATCTTGTCTGACTCCTTGTGACCCTATAACCTGTAGTTAACCAGGCTACTCTGTCCATGGGGTTCTCCAGGCAAGAGTGTAAAGACAGATATAATCTAATCTGAATTTATTGTTATTTATTTATATTTATGATATTAATTGTAAAGAAACTAAAATCAAAACATTTTCATGAGTCATTAAATGTATCATAGGACTCAAGCTCTACATCTGCTGAGTCTACTGGATAAACTGTCCCTGCAAACAAAATGTCTTTATTCCATCAGATTAGGAATTTCAGATGTGATCCTTAGATCCAGTAAACCTCCATGCAGAATTTAATTCATTCATTTATCTGTGTCACTGAGGACTCATTAGTTGTCAGGAGGTACCTGCACCTACCAGCCAGGAGGCAGGAGATTCCCTCCGCTTGTTCAATGAGAACAGTTTGACTTTAATATATTTTATATTTAGGACTCCTTGGTAATATTTAATTTGAAAAATGGAGAAATTGCTTTTTAAAAAATTGAAAATCATTGTTAGAGAATTGTTAACATTTAGAGGTCTACAATGGCAACCCACTCCAGCACTCTTGCCTGGAAACTCCCATGAGTGGAGGAGCCTGATAGGCTGCAGTCCATGCGGTCGCTAAGAGTCGGACATGACTGAGCGACTTCACTTTCACTCTTCACTTTCATGCATTGGAGAAGGACATGGCAACCCACTCCAGTGTTCTTGCCTGGAGAATTCCAGGGACGGAGGAGCCTGGTGGGCTCAGCATTGCAAGTGTCTGCATCTTATTGTCTGTAAAAACTAAGGTATTGTAACTACTCTTACTTTATTTTTCAATATCCAGTCTTAGTGAAACAATGCAAATCTGTGTATCACAGCTGATTGTATTTGTCAGCTGTTTGGTGTTTTTGCCAATTTTTTTTTAACTACTCTATTTTGGAAAGTGCACTGAAGCCTTGACTTAACTATGTTATTAGCTTGAAGTTCTGAAGAACAATCTAGTAGCAAGAAATTATTAGAAGAGATAAAAGATGTAAAATGGAGGATAGGGTAATAAATATTTATAAGCTTCTGTGACACTGTGATTTATAATAAATATCTATTTTGTGTTTATCCCCAGTTCTGGCACAGAGCTTCTTTAGAAGCTTCCTTGGAATTTCCTAAGCTGTAAGGATGTTCTGATAGTCATCACAAGTCCCTTACCACTACACCTGAGTTTAAGTTAATGCAGCTACTTTGGAAAGCACCTAAGGGTGAGAGACTGGTTGCTAGGGGAATTGAACAAGACCAGAGACCTGGAACTTTAAGTCCAAACCCCTAAGGAAGGGGCTGGAGGCTGAATCTCTCACCAGTGGCAAAGATTTGATCAACCAGGCCTATGCAATAAGCCTCCGTAAAGATTCAAAAGGAGGGAGCTCAGACAGCTTCTAGATTAGTGAGCCAGAACATTTGTTATGTACCACCCTGCCATGACCCAAACTCCAACAAGAGAGAAGCTCCTTTGGGATCTTGCCTGAAGTATCTCTTTGATTTGTATCCTTAAATATCTTTGCAATAAATTGATTATGTGGTGAGTAAACATGCTTCTGAAGTTCTGTGAGCTGCTCTAAAAGTTAATTGAAGACAGGTTATAGGAACCCCTGATTATAACTAGTTGATCAGAACCATAGGTAACAACTTGGACTTTTGCTCCTGACATCTGAAATGAAAGCAGTCTTGTGGGACTAATCCCTTAACCTGTGGTCTCTGATACTATATAGATAGTGTCAGAATTGAGTCAAGTTATAGAACACCCAGCTTATGTCAGAGCATTGCCACCCCCTCACACACACACTGGAACTGGATCTGGCATTGTAGGCTTGTATATGTTGGTGTAAGTCAGAGGAATTAGAAGAGATCCAGGGACTCAGTATGGAGGAAACACTCACCAAGAGAAAGGTGACCTTGACTCTGTCACTAGTAGTTACTCCTGGGTTAGTCAGTCCACAAACTTCACTTTCTTACTTGTAAAATCCATTGTTGCAAAGATGGAAATAAGATAGAGACATAGAGACTAGCAGTGCTGCAGACAGGATGATCTGAGATTATTCCTAATATTAAAACTTAGAAACACTAGATACAAAATAACAAGTATCCTTATCCATACTTAGATATGCGAGCAAGAGGGTAAGAGCAGTCTCCAGAAGTCAAAATGAAGAGGAACCTTGAGCCAGGGAAGCTGGCCTGTGAATTGACAGGTGGCTTCCCTGGGAGCTGGTCATTATCACCTAATGGATGCCCATGCCCACTCAAGAAAGGAGACAGGGCAACTGGCCGGCGTGGGACATGGAGTTAAATACCTCAGCCCTCCCTTCAAAAAGGTTGTGAGTGGTCTTTAAAATATTTCCTGAGAAATTTAATCACAGTTCTGTACTATACTCCAGTTGTAGGCTCAGATTTGTCTTATCTGCATGAAATAGGTTCCCCTAAGTTAAGAAACATTATTTGTTCCAGGCCAGTGTTAGCCCCAAGGAACTAAGATCCCACGTGCTGTGGAGCAACTAGGCCTGCCTGCCGCAACTATTGAGCCTGAGCGCAAAACTAGAGAGTTCACACACCACTATGAAAAATTCCACCTACCACAACTAAGACGCAAATAAATAGATAAATATTAAAAAAAAAAAAAAAACAACTCAGGAATGAAAATATCAAAATTCACAACCCATTCTCTGGTTCCTATTGAGAATGGGTTTGTATTCCTTGCAAACAAGGACTTCCCTGATGCCTAAGGCGGTAGAGTTTGCCTGAAATGCAGGAGACCTGGGTTCGATCCCTACGTCAGGAAGATCCCCTGAAGAAGGAAATGGCAATCCACTCCAGTACTTTTTCCTGAAAAATCCCATGGACAGAGGAGCCTGGCAGGCTACAGTTCATGTGGTCACAAAGAGTCACATGGCTGAGCAACTTTACTTTCTTTCCTTGCAAACAAAGAAAAACATGCAGAAAAATGAAGACTTCTGATCCAAGAAAACAGCTTCCAGGATGGAATTATGTTGAGTGGGGGCAGAAGTTAGTGTAGTGCATGACTTGATGTTTCAGTTCAGTTCCTTGTTCATCACCATCTCTCGGAGTTTACTCAGACTCACGTCCATCGAGTCCATGATGCCATTCAGCCATCTCATCCTCTGTCATCCCCTTCTCTTCCTGCCCCCAATCCCTCTCAGGATCAGAGTCTTTGCCAATGAGTCAACTCTTCGCATGAGGTGGCCAAAGTACTGGAGTTTCAGCTTTAGCATCCTTCCTTCCAAAGAAATCCCAGGGCTGATCTCCTTCAGAATGGACTGGTTGGATCTCCTTGCAGTCCAAGGGACTCTCAAGAGTCTTCTCCAACACCACAGTTCAAAAGCATCAATTCTTCAGCACTCAGCTTTCTTCACCATCCAACTCTCACATCCATACATGACCACAGGAAAAACCATAGCCTTAACTAGATGGACCATAGTCGGCAAAGTAATGTCTCTACTTTTGAGTATACTATTTAGGTTGGTCATAACTTTTCTTCCAAGGAGTAAAGGTGAAGTTGCTCAGTCGTATCTGACTCTTTGTGACCCCGTGGACTGTAACCTACTAGGCTTCTCTGTCCATGGGATTCTCCAGGCAAGAATACTGGAGTGGATTGCCATTTCCCTCTCCAGGGGATCTCCTCGACCCAGGGATGGAACCTGTGTCTCTCCGCATTGGAAGCAGATGCTTTAAGTAAGCGTCTTCTAATTTCATTGCTGCACTCAGCATCTACAGTGATTTTGGAGCCCTCAAAAATAAAAAGTCTGATGCTGTTTCCACTGTTTCCCCATCTATTTCCCATGAAGTGATGGGACCAGATGCAATGATTTTCATTTTCTGAACGTTGAGCTTTAAGCTAACTTTTTCACTCTCCTCTTTCACTTTCATCAAGAGGCTTTTTAGTTCCCCTTCACTTTCTGCCCTAAGGGTGGTGTCATCTGCATATCTGAGGTTATTGATATTTCTCCTGGCAATCTTGATTCCAGCTTGTGTTTCTTCCAGTCCAGCATCTCTCATGATGTACTCTGCATAGAAGTTAAATAAGCAGGGTGACAATATACAGCCGTGATGTACTCCTTTTCCTATTTGGAACCAGTCTGTTGTTTACATAGCCAAAATTATTATTCAGCTATATTGAGGAAATATAAAGAAGGAATGTGTGGCTAGAGCAAGCATTAGGAGAGAATTGTAAGAAAGGTACATTTCTTAATTTCCATAGGAGGGAGTCAACAAAATATCCATATCTTTTAAAAAATAATAATAAAGTCAATTATAACATACATTTGGCAATACAAAAGTGAATTACAAAATGAATGTCTCAATGAGCTATAGTTTATCTGTAGAGAAAGAATCAGAGTGAAATATTATAGCATGTACCCTTGGAATTCCACAGTAAGAGGTGAAAAAAAGTGGGGAAGGCTAATTGTACAGAAGTCATAAGAACCATGACTCTTTAGATTTAGGAAAGTCAACACTGAGTAAAAATCCAGACTGCAGAAGGTAGGGAGTGCAGAACGTCATAGATAATAGGGAAGAGCCAAATACAGCAAAGACAGTACCACCAAATAAACTAATACCATATTTTTTCAATCAAAATAATACAATCCAGAAAAAAAAAAAGAAACACTATCATGTAAAGGAGAAAAATAGAAAAGAAAAAAGCCCTGTCACTCTAGGATTATATACTCAGGTAACCTATTTTTCAAGAGAAAGGATATAAGTTCTGATGGATATAAGGATACAAGTTCTGATGGAATTTACTACAAGTATTTCAAAACAACTAGAAAATTTACTTAGGAAGAAAATTAGGTTTAAAATGCCATGAGATACAAGAAGAAATGATGATTGAATAAATCAACAAATATACACAGGGAGCTAAATAAACATAATGATAATAATAATTAACTTAAGGGCTTTTAACATTTAGGTGGACTGGAAAAGTAAAGAACCATAACTGGAAAGATGAAAGGTAATGATAAACATTTAGCAAGAGATCAGAGCATGCATAGTAAAAGTTTAAAAATAAAGTTGAAGAATGCAAGTAGAATGTATAACTTCCAAACCCATGCAAATATGGGTAAAGGGAGTTGGCAGAAGGATATAAAATAGGGAAAACTTAATTAATGTGATACAAAACAGAAAAAAAGGCAAAGGAAAAAAGCATGGTTAATATTAAGTACATAAAAAGATAATAGAAATTAATAATTCACTATGTAACTAATCACAATTAATATATATAAATTAAACTTGATATTTAATGACAGTATTTGTTAAAATTGACTCAAAAGAGCAAAATTCAACTGTTTGAGATTTACAAAGGCATGTCTAAAGTCAAACAATGGTTGGAAGAAAATGGATAGAAAAATTAGATAACAGAAAAATAGACTGCAAAAGAAAGCAAAATTTATGAGAAAAAATAATTATTAAGGATGAAGAGAAAAGGGGAAAAAATTACCTAAAAGTTAAATTAATTCTAAGTATGTATGCACCATTGTCTTCAACAGTATAAACACTACAATAATTTGAAAGCAAAATAGAGAAATCTACATTAAAAAGATTAATACAGCCCTCTCAGTACTTGTGAAATCAAGCAAATGAAAATTTGTAAACAAGATGCAAATAATGGAATAAATAACTTTATCTAATTCTCCATTTTTAAAGGATAGTGGAGACACGGTACAACATTGTGATCCCTCCATCAAAAAGATGCTCAAGCTGCATATACCCTTGCTTTCTACAGTGTTATGGATATTTTATATGTAAATCAAGACATGAAAAAGATTTGTTGTTGGTTACTCAGTTGTATTCTACTCTTTGTGACCCCATGGGCTGCAGCGCACCAGGCTTCCCTGTACTTCACCATCTCCTGGAGTTAGCTCAGACCTCGTGTCCACTGAGTTAGTGATGCCATCCAACCATCTTGTCCTCTGTCATCACTTTCTTCTCCTGCCTTCAATCTTTCCCACAATCAGGGTCTTTTCAAATGAGTCAGCTGTAAGATTGTGAAACTCCAATTCAAGATCGACAAAAAAGATGTGGGGTATACAAGTGTTCAAACTTATAATGGCCTCAATACTATTTTATATACATAGATGTTTTATAATTTAAAATTGAGACTCTATAAAGTGCTCATGAGTAGCTTTCACAATCTCTGATCTACTTCAAAAGGCAGAAATTTCATATTTCACACAAGCTTCTTCTGCCTCTAACTTTTCTCTTGCATTTTTTCCATCCTGTTGTTTGTTTTCAGAATTCTCTATAGCTGCCCACTCCATTCCTATATTGTGACTCTTTCTTGAATATGTTCTAGTCAGGCCTTCTACCGTAGCCTTGCTCTTGTCAAAGATGACAATGATTTATGCATCACAAGCAGTCTTCTCATGGCGTCCAGCACAGTGGCCCTTCCTGTCCTTCTCAAGCTGCTTATTCTGTTCACTAGATTCTCAAGACCCCTCTCTGCAGGCTTTCTGACCACCGAATGGTCCCTATTTCTGAGTCTCTTTCATTGGTTTCTTTTCATCTTTCTGAATTCAATATCAGAATGTCCCAGAATTGTATCATTACCTCTCATCTCTATAATATATTCCTAGATTATCATATTCATTCTATCATTTTATTTTTTTTAAATGAACAGAAGTGTATGCGCATGTCTACCTCCTGTATCCATGGGAGATCCCAAGGAAAAACTACTAACTCAAAGCAGTGGCTTAGTGCTCTGGCTTAAGATCCAGCTTCAGTGAAAGACAAAATGTAAAAAGCTGTGGAGGAGGACAGTTACGGGTAGGTTACCAGAAAAAGTATAGTTGACAAGAGTAAGATCTATTATATAGGTTGAAGTGAATGTGCAAAGTTGTGTCTGAGAATGAGCTTTTGTCCTTCATGGTAGGAAAGCAGAAGAGGACACCTCTATAAATTCATGTTCTGCTTTTAGTCAAACAGGGGGAAAGTAGGGAGATTTTCTTGTGTCTGCTTCTCAGCTCCTTCAGCTCAAAATATTCCTATGTCAAATGGCATAATTTGGGAATGGCATGTTTTTCTACCTTTTATTTCCTCCCTTTGAAACGTTCCCAAGAAGTTTCACAGACCAGAAGTTGAGTTGGTAGATTGCTCCATATCTCATTGAACCTGTCTTTTAGTCCTGAAAATAGGTCAGTTCAGTGAAACAGTTGTGTCTTCTTTCAGGAGGTGATGGTGAACAAGGTCTCCTATCAAAGTTAGGCCTATGAAGTGCTAGAAATCTGGTATTTAATAAGATAAACTTCTATGGAGACAAAAAGAAAAAAAAAAAAACTAATGACTGAAAAACACTACAAACCAGTTTCGGAATCTGTAGAGCACCCTGTCATGAGAAGTTAAGATGTTGGGCTGAAAGTATCTTTTAAAGTTTGGATACTTCTGGTGATGTCATTGGAACTTCTTGAATTTTCTGAGGAGTCAGAGCAGCAGAGACAATGACTGTGCATACATGAACTATTCTGATTTATCTGGAATTTATATCAAGTTGTTCAGTTTCTATTTTCAAGACTTTGGGGAATGAGCAGTTTTTATTCTTAGTGATTTCGAGTCAGACGGGTGGGAGAAAACTGGACACATAAAGTTGAAAAGTTGTAACCAGATGTTGGAGGACCTAGAATTCCATATCTAGTTCAGTTTATAGGTAAATGAACAAGACTAGAATCTGGTATCCATAAAGATGCGCTAAAAAGTGATTCACCCACTGCAGACAGATTTGCTCCCTCTGAGTCCCCAGGTGAACAGAACCATCCCCAGACAATGGCTAAGAAAGGCTAGAGCTGTGTTGTAGGGTTGCTTCAAGAGCTGCAGCTGGACTGAGACCAGCATGCCTGTCTCCAGGGCTGGGGACAGCATGTCTCCTAGGGAGTCTCTGTGCAGGCAGGAGTGTTCCAAGCCTGCAGATGAGAGAGGCTGGTGCCAAGTTACAGGGCCATTTGTGTATTTGCAATAGAAACAAGATGGGATATCCTGCCTCTAGAGCCAGGCCAGGCATGGCTCCTTGTTGGTCCTTGGGTAGGTAAGAGTGAGCCCTCCCCAGGATGTGAAGGGCAGGAACCAGGTTATGAACCACCTCAGCATCCACTGATTGGACAGTGAGTCTGTTTCTGGGGCATAGGTTGGTATGACCACTGAGATGTCTCTTGGCAAAAGGTGCTGGTGGCAGGACCAAGACCACATGGGTCTGTATCTCAGTCCACAGCAGGGAAGAACCGTCTTTGGGTCTGTAACTGGGACCACAGTTGGCAAACCTGCCACTTGGCCATGGGCCTGCCTTCTTCAAATGTCCTCCTCATTCTTGGGTGACACTAGGGTTTCACAATTGCTTTTCTATATTTCAAACTTCCTACAAAGGCATTTTAAGGTATTTATTTTCTTGGCTGCCCTAGATTTTAGCTGTGGTGTGTGGGATCTAGTTCCCTGATCAGAGATAGAACCAAGGCCCCTTGCACTGGAAGCATGGAGCCTTAGCCACCAGACCACTATGGAAGTCCCCACATTATGGGCAGCTGTCAAGTTGCTGTTGCTGGGCAAGGGATAGCTATTCCACTATCTGTAGAGTGCAGACATCACTCCACTCCACAGCTTTCAATATTATTTATACTGTGTGATTCCAAAATGTGTAGTTGGATGTGTCTTACATATCCAGCTACATACTCATCATCTTTACTTGGGTATGGGACAGGCATCACAAGCTTAGTATTTCCAAGATCAAACTGTAAAATCCAAAACACCTGTCCAAAGGAAACCCTGATATATTGTATTGGTTTTGCCACACATCAACATGAATTCACCACGGGTGTACATGTGTTCCCAATCCCAGACCCCCCCTCCCAGCTCCCTCCCCCAGCACCATCCCTCCGGGTCATCCCAGTGCACCAGCCCCAAGCATCCTGCACCCTGAATCAAACCTAGACTGGGGAGTCGTTGCTTATATGATATTATATGTAAAATGATAATAATAATAATAAAAGAAACCCTGATGTGTCTCCCAGAAGCTCATCTTTGAAATAAACCCACTCCATCCATCTCATCCTCAAAGCCAAAACCTTGAGGTCAATCTTGTCTCCTCTCTTTCTCTTTTAACTATACCATCTTCAACTTGTCAGTGTTATGTAAACAAACTTTACTTTTGACACATACTCTAAATCGAACCTCTTTTTGTTTCTCTCTTTGGAGAAGGGAATGGCAGTCCACTCCAGTATTCTTGCTTGGAGAATCCCCTAGACAAAGAAGCCCGGAGGGCTACAGTTCATGGGATCACAGGGAGTCAGATACGACTGAGTGACTAGCACACACTATGACATATAGACAAAGCTTCTGTGTCTCTTCTTGTTGTTGTAATAGTCTCATTGAGAGTCTATCCATTTCCACTTCTCCCTCCCTACATATCACACAGTGATATATATATCCCCACCCCCCCACATATCACACAGTGTTCAACCTTCAGATAAAATCTGCTTGTGTTTCTACCATGATCAAAACTCTTTGGTAGATTCCAACCAAACTCAGAAAACTTCCTTTGGTTCCACCACAGCCTACAAGACCTATATAATCTGATACCTACTGTTTCTCTGACCACTTTCTCATCACTCTGCTTCTCACTTGCTCTGCTGCAGCTATAGTGCCTTCTTAGCTAAACGTTATCCATCTGCAACAGCACTTGCTGTTTTCTGTCTGGACTGCCCTTTCTCAACCTCTTCAGTCACTTTTTCAAAGAGGCCTTCCCTAACCACTCATTGAAGTGCAAACCCCTCCCCAATGACTCTCCAGATTATCCTGACTAGCTGAACTTAATAGCTCTTATCTTTACCTAATGATCATATAAAGCATTTTCTTGTATTTTTTTTTCTTTTTAGTATTTTGTCTCCAACCTCCCTCCTCCCACAGAATGTAAAAACTCCATAAGTGAGAAATCTTTACTTACTTACTGTTTTACCCTTAGTAACTAATAAGAGTACATCAGACTGGAAGAAACACAAGCTGGAATCAAGATTGCTGGGAGAAATATCAATAACTTCAGATATGCAGATGACATCACTCTTATGGCAGAAAGTGAAGAGGAATTCAAAAGCCTCTTGATGAAAGTGAAAGAGGAAAGCAAAAAAAGTTGGCTTAAAGCTCAACATTCAGAAGACAAAGATCATGGCATCTGGTCCCATCATTTCATGGGAAATAGATGGGGAAACAGTGGAAACAGTGTCAGACTTTATTTTGGGGGGCTCCAAATTCACTGCAGATGGTGACTGCAGCCATGAAATTAAAAGATGCTTACTCCTTGGGAGAAAAGTTATGACCAACCTAGATAAGCATATTCAAAAGCAGAAATATTACTTTGCCAACTAAGGTCCGTCTAGTCAAGGCTATGGTTTTTCCTGTGGTCATGTATGGATGTGAGAGTTGGACTGTGAAGAAGGCTGAGCGCTGAAGAATTGATGCTTTTGAATTGTGGTGTTGGAGAAGACTCTTAAGATTCCCTTGGACTGCAAGGAGATCCAACCAGTCCATTCTGAAGGAGATCAGCCCTGGGATTTCTTTGGAGGAAATGATGCTAAAGCTGAAACTCCAGTACTTTGGCCACCTCATGCGAAGAGTTGACTCATTGGAAAAGACTCTGATGTTGGGAAAGATTGAAGGCAGGAGGAGAAGGAGACGACAGGATGGGATGGCTGGATGGCATCACGGACTCGATGAACGTGAGTCTGAGTGAACTCCGAGAGATGGTGACGGACAGGAAGGCCTGGTGTGCTGCGATTCATGGGGTCGCAAAGAGTCGGACATGACTGAGAGACTGAACTGAACTAGGAAGAACCAGAAACATAATCAGAGAGCAATAAGTATTTATTTAATGACTGCTGAATTAATATTTTGCCTAAATTACTGGCAGACATTAAGAGGTGGATAAAAAAAATCTACTGGTATTTTGTTTTCTTCAGATATACAGCAGGGAAGGAATTGCTCAATCATATGGTAGTTGCATTCTTAATTTTATGAGGAAATTCCATACTTTTTTTTTTTTTTTAGTGGCTGCACCCATTTAAATTCTCACCAACAGTGTAAAGGTGTTTCCTTTTCTCCACATTCTCAAAAAGATAAGTGGATCCTGGTATTCACAGCAGAATTATTTGAAATAGTCAAGATATGGAAGCAACCTAAGTGTCCACCAACAAATGAATAAAGAAGTTGTAAGATATGTAAAATGGAGTATCACTCAACCATATAAAAGAAGAAATCTGTCATTTGCTACAACATGGAGGGACCTAGAGAGTGGCATGCTTAGTAAAATAAGTCAGAGGGCAAACGGTCCATGTTATTACTTACATGCAGAATACAGAAAAATTAAACAAGTGAATACAGACAATAAAACAGACTCACAGATAAAGAGAAAAAACTAATAGTTACTATTGGAGAAAATGAAGAGAGAGAGGCAAGTTGGGGGAGGGAGATAAAAGTACAAACTATTATGTATAAAATAGATAAAAAACAAGAATATATTCTATAGCACAAGTAA